>JANHFX010008205.1:30197-100141 GCA_027560015.1 Chloroceryle amazona
CTTTGTACCATTGAATTTTCTCTTGTTTTGTATTTCTGACTTGAGTCCCTCGTTGTTTTGCTTTTCAAACCATTACACTACCTAAAAGGATGTTGTAGAGAGGCTGCTGTTGGTCTCCTCCCAGATTACTGAAGATAAAATGAGAGGAAATGGCCTCAAATTGCGTCAGGGGAGGTTTAGACTGGATATTAGGAAGAAATTCTTCACTGAGAGTGTGGTTGGGTAATGGGACAGGCTGCCCAGGGAGGTAGTGGAGTCATCATCCCTGGAGGCATTTAAAAAATGAGTGGACATAGCACTTGAGGCTATGGTCTAATGGATAGATAGACGTTAGGATGAAGGTTGGGCTTGATGATCTTAGAGGTCCTTTCCAACCCTAATGATTCTATGGTTAACAAAGCTACAGTGGCCCTGATCTAGCATTGGTGATGGCTCCACTTCAAATATGAGGCTGGAAAAGCCCCCTTAAAATATCACAGAAGAGTTGGGTTCTTTTTAATTTTTTTTTCCATGCAGCTTCATGCACTTCAGCAAGCAGCAGTGTGCTGTCACCAAGGATTACCAGCTGTTCCTTGCCTTGTATAAAAGAAAGCTGTTGCAGCAAGTGAACAAACTCCCATTCTATTTTGGTACAAATTTGTATATCGCTCATCTCTCTTGAAAAAGAACTTTGTCAGGATGGTATCTTCTGGCTAAGCATAAATGTCAGGTTAATCCTGACAAGATGATTCAGTTAAAGTAAGACTTATAGGGCAGAATATCATGTTTCTTCTTGATCTTTCAGGGCTTTACCAGTTGACCATAGCTAGATGCAGTAATTTTTCTAGTATAGGGTAAGCTTGTTCACTCCATTGTTCTGCAGTCTCCAGTCCTTCTGCTACATCTGACATGTCCCGCTTTCCTTTCCTTCTGTGAGCTGCCCCCTCTCAGGCTGGCAATCTCCAGAGCAATTCCCATTTCTCCCTTGCGTCACCTCTGGATAATCAGGCACCCAATGATTAACACTCATCAGGGTTGTGACTTTTTCCTGTCTAATGGCATTTCCCCTGGTCTAACATGCTTATACTACCAAGCCAAGTGAGCTTCTGCTGTCATCTTTTTTTCCTTGGTCTTTTACAGGACTTCTCTGGTCAGATGCTAAAACTTAAAAACTGAAGTATTTGAAGGGGTGGTTCTTCTGAAGCCCTCTGGGCATTGGGCAGTCTGTGGTACAACAGCATTGCTTTACATGATGAAGGGCTTCTTTTTTCTCAAATTCTTTGTGACTCTGCCTCTGGGAGCATTTGTCAAATGCAATAATGATAAGCATTGTTTGACTCTGGTGTATGTACCTTAATGTTGTCCTCTTCAGTTGTTTAAAAAGAAAATCCAGGGAGTCACTTTGATACTCCAGAATAGTGTTAAAAACATTTGATGAACCAAAACAACTTAAGTAATGCTTATGAATCCACTCTGAGCATGATGCAGGAAAAAAAAAAATAAATTAAAACTGTCAGGAACTTTTTTGGATAGGCTCCAAGCACTTCTGCATGTCAAATGATTGTTTACTTTGAAAGCTGTGCTAAGAGCTAAATTCTTATCTCTTGAATAACAAGCCATCTTTTTGGTTACCATAGATGTGCTTTGCTGGATCTGTTTGAAACTGGGGAGACTGTGTAGTTATACTCCTGCTGAGCCTGAGCATTTTCAGATGGTGATGACCGAGTTGAAGACTCATCTAGCCACTACTGCTGTCCTAAATATTATGACTGTGTACTGCAGTTGCAAAGCATGTCTCATTGCAAGTGATGTATTTTTGTAATAAGCACTTCTAGGCAAATGAATGTTGTGTTCCTTTGTTTCCATCTCTCCTGCACTGTGTCTGTGCTTTAGAAAAGCAGTCTTCTGCCTTGAATTTCAGGCCTCTTTGGGCCTTATCTTCTCTGTTCACTGTAACAAACACTTGATGCTTTGTGCTTTTGATTAAATGGCACTACTTCCTCTCCTTCAGCAAAACCAAGCTTGCAGGTCTCAAAAAAATTTATTTGTGGCTTTATCTGTTCTTAATTTTATCACTGTTTGACCATGACCACAAATTCCAACTCTTGTTATTTTTAGGTTGGTTGGGGTTTTTTGGTGTTTGTGTGCGTTTTGTTGTGGTCTTTGCTTTTTTTAAGGAAAAAAAGGAGATGGGGAAAGGAAACAACACACACACACACAAAAAACCAACCAACCAACCAAACAAACAAAACCACAAAACAAACAAAACCCAAAACCAAACAAACAAAAAACCAACCAAACAAAAAAAAACCACTGCAAACCTCAAAAATGAAACTTTGTACAATTCACTGACCTTAACTTGTGGTTCGTGACTATACTGGAACTATCTCATGGTAGAACAAATTTATACTTCAGTTTAAAAGAAGAGGAAGAAATATTTTTCCTACAGAAAGCTTATCCAGTGCTTATTACAATTGTTAATTCTTTAGGGACTGCGGTGTTATGATGCCTGATCAGTACAGAGAGGCTATGGTTTGTGTTTTCCTGAAATTAGAATCTATGTGTTTTTCTTTTGCTCTAAAGTAAAGTTAGGTTGTGTTCAACAGCTTGCCTAATATACATCATGAGGGATATGTATTGATATAGGATGGAAACAAGTGTGTTGTGTGTATGAGTTCTTGCTGCCTTTGTGTTTCTTGGCCGGAAAGAAAACAGCTGTAGCTATAACATAGAAGTTTGCAGAAACTGTCAAGAAAAACTTGTGATGCATAGAGCCTAGATATCATGGTGTATCCTGTGCCATGGTTATATTCTCCACAGGGCATGAATTGCAGCGGGGAGCTAGCTAGTGAATTGAGCTTCAGAAGTATTGTGATGACATCCATGGATTAAAGGTTTACAAGTTGGCCAAACTTTTCCCCAGAACACATCAGCCTGAGCAGTCTGAGCCCCACCATTGCAGCAGGGACAGGTGGCATTAAAGGAGGTTGGAAAATAGCAAATACTGTTCTTCACCTTTCAAAAACAAAAAACCCAAACCAACCAAACAAAAAATAAACAAACAAAATCAACAACACTTAACAAAAACAAACACTTGGAAAAAAAAACCAACAAACCAACAAACAAAACCCACACAAACAAACAAACAAAAAAGCATCCCCAAAATGCAAAACCCTGGGGTTTCTACTTCGTCAGACAGACTTTGGGCCTTAAGAAACTGCTAGGAAAAGCAAACTATTTAGAAGGCATCCAGGGAATAATGGATGTTCCAGCACAGATTTATCAAGAATAAATCAGCATAAACTAATTGTGAAAGTGAAGAAACAGGCACCACGGGAAACAGTGAATGTTGGTTACCTTGATAGTAGTGAGACTTCTGACATTGTCCCTTCCAACAAGTATGTGGGTGAGCTGAGGAAATGCAGTCTTGATAAAAACTATAGAAGGAAGGATGCAGTACTGCTTGGATATTTAGACTCAATAATTGTCAATGTGTAGTCATGAACCACAAAAGATGTGTATATTTTAGAGGAATCCAAACTGTCCTAGATCTCATTCAATTTGGTATTGAACAGGATGATGAAATGTGGAATATTCTAATGAAATCTGAAGGCACAGCAATGTGCTGTGCTGCGGGGGGCTGGAATTCAGAGCAACCTTTGCAAATCACAGAAAAAGTTTGAAGTACCAATGTGTACCAAGGTCAGGGAAGTGCAACAAGTGCAAGGTCCTGTGCTTACACAGGAATAATCGAATGCAGAGTTATCCATCAGGGAAAGGCAGCAGTTCTGACAGTAGAAAAAGATCTTTCAAGTTTTTGGACTCAATACTATAATCAATGATCTCTACATATACCAACACGCTCTTCATGCTGAGGGATAGAAGTGAAATTATTCTGATGTATAAATAGAAGTGTTCTGTGTATTATTGAGTCCTACACTGCTGGCAACACCTTGAAGGTAAAAAGGAGAGCACTGTCATCTTATTTGGGGCAAAATACTTTTAAGTCAGATGCATCCCAGTTGAAGAGGGTCTGGGGGAGAGCAATAAGAATTACCCAAAGGTCTGGAAAATATGACCTGTAGAGGAATGATCAAAGAGTTAAGCTTGTTGACTCTAGGGAAGAGAAAAGGGAAGGAAGATGTGAGAACAGTCTTCAAATATGCAAAAGGTTGCTGTAGCAAATAAAGTAATAAATTGTTTGTGTGCCTACTGGGGATATGGGAGGCCTGTCACTGCTAAAATTTCTGTAAGGTAGACTGGGTTTGTCATTAGGAAAAGCTTTTGAATGATAATCATGGTTGAAGCACTGGAATAGTTGCATATTTCCCATTGCTACTTATCTTTAAGAACAAAAACTATTCTTCATGGATATTTGTCCAGAAGAGTTGGTCCTTCCTTTGTGAGTAGGAAGAGAGAGCAGAGTAGAGCCTTCTTAGTCTTCTAGATATGTCTTGACTGGCTAGGTGTCCTCTTCAGGTCTTCTAAATATAATTTTCTATGGTTCCATAAATACATCATTTATCTTTTTTTCATAGTCTCCTGATTACTAGTCCACTAAAAGATATTTAAATGTGAATTTGAAGTCTCAGCTAGTTAGAAAGCTGAATTTTAACATTTAAGCTTTGTCTTGTCAGTAGTAGGAAGCTGTTTGAGTCTTGGGGACTGTAGTAGCAAAACAAACAAAGGAAGTAAGCATACAAGATGCAATTTGCGAGTTGAATTTTAATATAAATTTTATCTGATGACTTCAGGAGAAACTCTTTAAGGAATATAATTTTATTGCACATTTGAAAAGTGTATTGGACAGAACTAATGCCATCAGGTACACGATGAGTTACACATGTTTATAACATGTCAAAAGAATGACCAGTGAGCTGTAGCTGACTTGTGTTGGGTCTTTTCCCTACAAAACATCTCTCCTTATGTGTCTGCCCCCTTTGCACTGTCATGGGGATGGATCCCCTTTTCAGAGGGTAAGGTATGAAATATCTTCTCTTGTCCTTTAGTTTTATGTGAAACCTGCAGGAACTTAGTGTCTATGAGCCTCTCTCCTCTGTCATGATTCAAGCCCATGAGCCAATTTCCCAAAATTACTGGAAAGGAGAATGGTTCTGCTTGAAATGTGCAAGTGCCCGAGGTGGCACAGCCACACAAGCCTTTGGCAGCCAGGCTGAAAAGCACGTCCAAGATGAGGTATGTCTCACCTTCCCTTGTTATTTCTGACATGTTGTACTTTCTTTGGGTAGAGATTATCTGAATGTTTGTCTGTAGGTTGAAGAACCACATACACTATTCCTGCCTTTGTGTGCATTGGCCCAGTGCATCAGTTTGGGGTCATTATGCCATCTCTGTCTGCTGCAGTTTCCCCCTTTTTTTAAACGAGGGTGATAATAACAGAGCTGTAAGGACTGCAGTTATGGATGCACTTCTCTTATTCAGCAGTTTTCATCTGATTCAAGTTAGTTTAGCCTGAGCCACAAAGGCACTTTGTGTTTGACAGGCAGTATAACTTTTACACTGAAAATGGGACTCAGTGGGATTAAGCGATTTGACTGGGGTCACAGACCTGCAGCCATTAAGCCAGCAGACACCTTGACACCTGCTGCCCTGGCATGACTGTTGGGCCTCATCTTCAAATCTTCTGAGTCCAGAAAGCTTCAGTGTGGTAGCCTCAGTGACTCTTTCCTTGCCAACATGTTTTGAAACATTCTTTACACAGGCCAATTTCTGTGTGTAAAAAGGAAAGAGAGGAGGGGAAAAAAAAAAAGGGAAAAAAAAAAGCGCCAAACCCCAAACAAACTCCTTGCTTCCTTGCATACAAATGAGGCTTGTCTAACTTGTTTGTAAAACGGTGTTTATTTCTTCCCAGTAGGATGACTAAAGCCAAATAAAATCTCATGGTAATTCCTGTATGTTTTTCCCTGACTGTGCCTTTATTTTTTTTTTTTTTTTAACCCCAGGCAGATTTATTGTTCTCTTCTGGTTGCTATGGCTCTTTAAAAGATAGATTTTTTTATTACTATTATTTTTTTCTATCATCTGTTTGTAATATTGACCAGCTTCTAGTGTAGAGCTGGCCCATGTTCCTCTGTAGTATTCCAGAATTTTAGATTAAAGATGGGGGGGAGATTAACTGTGTTTTTTAGCTCCACAAAGACGTATAAATCAACATCAAGTTCATTTTAACAGAACCTGTTATGTCGTGAACTCTGCTGTACAAACACTGAAACTGTAGCACAGTAAATTGCTGTAGGTGAACGGGACTCAACCAAGCACACAGGCTGCGTGCCTTTATTCTGCAAAGGGGTATGGAAACATTAAGTCACTGGTTCCAATTTAACCCAAGTTTCTCATGGCCAAAAGCTCTCATCATCTGATAGTTATTCAGTGGTCCATGAGAAATTGGTTGCGTTTTAGCCTAATTCCTCTTAGATGTTTCCCATAAAACAAGCTGTTCTGTGGTCCTTCATGTCTCTGTGTGCTAACCTCTCTGTCCCACACTGCCACAATAAATGCACTTCTCCCCATACTGCTGTCTATGAGCTCACCTCCCCATTATTTCCCATCCCTCCCCCCCATCTCCTAAGCCAGCCTTGTCCCATCCCTTAACTTCCAGCTGGGATGTACGTGCCGTGGCTGGTACCAAACAACGCACTGGCTGATAAAACAAACTGGTTGCTTGTGTGTAGAGGGGTTGGCTGATGTACTGGGCATGACAGGCAGCTATTGAGTTTGTGATTTGGTCTCCAACCTGTTGCTGGCTTCTCCCAGAGCTGACTAGAGGCTGTGAAGTTGGGGAGGGAATTGTCAAATGTAATTCTTCTAAACTGTCCTGATAGGCATTGCAGCAAATTTCTGGTTGCAGATAGACCCGGACCTTTTTACTCCCCTCTGTAGATCACAGATAAAGCTTATGTAGCACTCATAGTAATCCAGAGAGAAGCATCTGTCTGCAAAGCTGATGTCAGAAACACAACACTAAATAGACCTCATAGAAAATGTTTTTATCTGCAGAAAGGATGATGCTAAGCAGAGACATTTTGTAGGCACATAAATGTATCTTTTCCTGAAATGCTGTCCCCAGGTTTGTGCAGAGGAAACACAGAAGCTAGGACCAGGTTTACTCTTACTCTCTTGCTTCTGTTACAGCTTGGGATGCTTAAGGGATGAAACTTGCCTGCTGGCACTACCTGATTGCCTTGCTCAAAGCTCAATGCCTGAGTCCTGCCCCATGTATGTCCTGCCTGACAAGGCTTGTCCAGCTGTGGCAGCTGTGCTTACTGTGTGTGCGTGTGCCTGTTAGCTGACACACGGTGCAGTGCCAGTTGCAGGAAACCCTTCTGCAGCAGGAAAAATGACAGCTTGTCTCCTGCCAGCCTCAGCCAGTGTGTGTAGTTGTGACCCACACTAACCTGACTTGGTATTTGAGCTTTCAGAGGAGAGACAGTAGTACTGCAGTGTGGCTTTATGTGCTTTTATTTTGAGCGTGCTTGAAGGATGGGGCAGCTAGACACCTATCCTCTTTCCTGACATAGTGACTCTCAGGCAAGTCTCACAAAGCTTTCTCACTGCTTACTTTGGTATCAAACTTTTCTCTCTGATCTCTTTTGTGTTGTTTTGCTGTGACTGTTCTGAGTTTGGACCAGCAGAGCTCACTGAGGAATATTATTATAGCTCTTCTTTTCTCCTCCAAGAAATATAAACTTCCAGCACCTGATTCTAATGGTAAGATGGTCTTTCCAACCTCTAGCAGGGGTCTGTAGGAAAGAAGTGTAGCAATATTGGTCATCTGCAACATCCAGGCTCTTTGGCACAGGGAGACTTTCACTTGGAAAGGGGGAAGTGGACAGGTCATGGCACTGGTGACACTGGGATGTCCATGTGGGTCAGCACACATAGATGCTTCTGGGTTCCCTAGATGAAATCAATGCAGTTCCTCTGCATGCTTGCAAAATGTAATATTATTTGTCTGTTTGTATGACTGTAATTTTTGGACGTTCAGAGGCCGATGCTTTTTTCTTCACTTATGAGGCAGGGGGCCACCCAGTTCCATTTTATTGTGGGGTGCTGAGCTACAGGCTGGCCAGTCAGTAGAGATGAACTTTGCGGTGGCCCTGGCCATGGTGGAGGCTTCCCAGGCTTTGAACTAGCATGCACTTGGTGGCCTGTCCTTCCTCTGAGTCCTGTCTCAGAGTGATTTCAGGTATGGATGATAAACTAGCTGGGGGCATAGAGCAGTAATCCATCTGTGAATGCTGCTGAGTGCTGTTCTGCTACCATGCAGCTGGGTGTGCCTCTATTCCTCTCCTTCCTGGTAGTGTCAGTGGAGTTACATGACTTTAGATTTTGGACGATTAACTTCACTTTTCTTGCTGTTCAGAATAAGCGGGGTGCTTCCCCTTTGCAATACTGGAAGGCACCCCGGTTTCAAGCTCAGTCCTGCCTTTTGCCTTGGAGCACTGTCATTTCTTCAGCTGCTGCTGAGACAAGGTGACTTTATTCTTGCTGGTTTTGGTGGGATAGCATCTCCCTGGCCTTTGTTTGTGACTTTCTAGGACATTGTACCACACTGGCGAATCTCTTCTACACAAAATTCCTTTTCTGCTGTTATAGAAAAGCCCCTGCAAACTTCTGGCCAGGTTGAAAAAGTGCTGGACGCTTTCTCAGGAACTTGAGAGGAGGGAACCAGCACCACTGCTGTGTAACTTTGCCTTCTGCTTCATCAGCACTGGTGGTGTGAACCTGGACTGGATATGAGGCTCCTCCAAGCTTCTTCCCAGTCTGCAGTTCAATAGGAAAACAGGACTGGGAGTTTCCAGGGACACCTGCACTTTCATTCAGCTTGGAGGATGAAAAGTTTATGGTTTGTGCTGTCAGTGAGCCAGCTTTATAATACAAATTAAAGCCTTTTCTCTACCTCCCTAACCTCATGAAGTTTGGGCTTTTTTCTCTCCTGCAGTTTGTCTGGACTTACAGGTCAGGCTGGGTACGTCCTGTGCTGTGCTGTGGAAGCCACTGTTGTTTCTCTGACTTCCAGCGCTCAGCTCAGAGCAGCTCTCTGACCTTCTCCAGCCCCAAAGGGTAGGTTGACGTTAAGGCATGGTCAGACCTTGTGCCAGGGGCAGAGGCACAGAAAGTCTTTGTTCCTTATAAAAGACTTTGTTGAATTAGAAGGAAAGCTATCTCCCCCAGACTGCTTTACTGATTGCACAGTATTTCTAGTCAGTAAACATGGAATCTCAGCACTGCCTGAAAGAGAAGGCTTGTTTTTAGCTGCTTCTGCAATTTAGATAAAGTAGGTTTAGGCCCAGTTTGAATTGGCTAGATTTCAACTGGTGCTGTCCCTTTTAATTCTGTCAACTTGTGTCCTGTTCCTGCCTGGGAACTGAACTTGGCTCATTGCTTTTCAGCTCTTCAGTACAGTTCAGTCAGTTGGTTTATTTGGGAAAAAGAAAATAAAAAAAAAAGGAGGGGGAAGATTGTCTTCTCTGTGCTTTATATCAGACCATGTACCCTGAGGCTGCTCCCAATTGTCCGGGGCAAACAGAGCAGCAACGTTTGTAAACCCGATACATGATTATGTTTATAATTGCACAAGTTGTTTCAGCCTCACACTGCATGTGGGCTGCCAGTGGGAGAGGGAGGAAAGAACTGGGCTTGGAGACCCAGAGGAAGCTGTGTGACGCATCTCGGCGCAAGGCGGCTGCACCAGCCAAAGGGTAGGAGGCCAACCAACAGGCCCTGCATCTGGGATGCTTGGGTGCCGGCCCCAGCAGGTGTTTGTCCTGAGTGGCTGCAGTTCAAGATGAGAACTGTTCTTGTTTCTGCCTAAGGTGGAGGGGAGCTGAACTCTCTGCAGGAAGCCTTTTCTCCATCCTACCCAGAGCCTCCCTGCTGCAGGAGGGTGAGGAGGAGCTGATATGATGGGGACCTCTTAAGAAGAGCATCTCTGACTGCTGGGATAAAGGAGTGGGGGAGAAGCTGCCCGTAGTCAGCCCAACTTCGAACAAAGGCTCTGTCCCCTGCACTGAAGGAGGAATGCTAGACAAAAGGAAACAGCTCCAGGAAGGCAAAAAACTCCCCCTCCTGCTTGCGTGAGGTCCTTTGGCATCATATATGAGGTCTTTGTCCCACCCAGCCTTTCCTGGGAAACGGAAGCAGACGCTTTAATAGTTAGAAGCTTCTGCACAGAACAATGTTGCCTCCTTCTGTGGAGGATCTGAAAACCACAACACAGAGGGATTGTTCTGCACTCTTAGGAGCATCCTCTCTCACTGCCTGTGCGCAACTGTTCGGGATGCACAGAGGAAAGTTTGAAGGTTATATCTACTGAGCAGCCTTCTGAAAAGGACTCGATTTTTTTCCCTTGACAGCTGCCAAGCCCATGTTAGCTGGAATTGCAGAGAAGAGTGGACCGAGCTGGAAGTTGGGTTCAGTTACATATCTACCTTCTTACACTCTCTATTGAAGATCTGTGCAGCAAGTGGTGCTCAAACTGTGCTTTCTGACTAACCCACTCTGCCTGCAAGAGTGGCAGTACGCAGAGCTCATTACAGACTATCTTCTGACAGCCTCAGATGCAAAGATCCTTTGCAGCAGCCTACTCAGTCAGGAGGCAGCAAATGGGCACAGCAGGGGAAGCATTTTGTTCTTGGTGGGGAAGAGAAACTGGGAGTGTATAATCAGAGGTTGCAGGCAGCCCAGAGCTTGTGAAAAGTGGATTCTCCTGATTTTTGGTTTGAAATCATGAGCTTAAAGGAATTGTCTCAGCGCGCTTGGGATGGCGTTTCAAAAGGTGCTCCATAAGCAGGCTGGTCATTTTGCATTTGAACCATAAATATAACTCTTGGACAAAGTTTGTGTGTTTCTCTTGCACTGCTGTAATGGGTTGGTAGAACTCAAATGCATAACTAGTATTTTACACAGATGTGTGAATACAAAGTTCCTGTTTCCTGCCCTTTGGCCTCCTGCTTTGTCAAAGCAAAACAAAAGTTTGGCCCGTGCAAGCTTTAAATTCCTGAAAATATTAAGAGAAAATAATCAACCACTGAGAAAAATGCTACAGTATTCTCTCAAAGACCTCTGCCCTTCCTGTCCTCTAAGCTCCAGAACTAATGCCTGGGTAACTAGAATGAGAATTCTGAAGAGATTACAATGTGATAATTCCCTAAGTGTTTTCTCACAGACCATCTCCCCTTTCTTGAGTAATTATTGCTAAAAGGGATACCCTAGTTCAGTCTAGCAGTCTTTTTGACAGATGTATGTGCTGTGAAGCCTATTAAAAGAAACTGCTTGCATCTTTGGGTCCTTCAGAGGAGGATATTGCCTTCACTTCCTTTTCAAGCTCTTTGAAAGCTCTTCAACAGGAATGTTTCATAGATGGATATCTAGGGGAAGATCACAAGTGACTGCAGTTGTATGGTGCTCCTCTGTCTGTCTAAGCATCCATCCTTCTGGGTGGCTTGCACACGCAAGAGTATGTAGAGGTCCAACAACAAGAAAAAAAAGTGGTTTTCTTCTGCTGTTCTCCTCTCGCTCTGAAGACACCTGAAGGTTGCTAAATGCTGTGGGTACAAGGCTTTGTTCTAGTTGCACCTGGCTAGGAAATGTTCCATTAACTGTAAAACATCCTGGATTTTACATGCCAGAAAAAAAACCAGGGCTTTTAAATGCATCTCAGCAAGTATCTCTTCCAATTGGCCACGTGGGACCACGTCATCTGTAAATAAACTGTCATTAAAAACCTGTTTTCAGCCGAGTCCTTATCTGACAGGAGATCCTCCTATATAACATCCTTTCTCACTCCTGGGCTTCCACCCCATCCTGAGGCTATTCAGTTTCTGAAACTGTTGAAGTCATAAATATCCTTTAAGGGGAAGCTGTAAAACACATCTGTTTGGGTGAAAGATGCAGAAAGCTCATGGCAGCACAGCTGGATGGAGGTGGAAGGACTGCACCTGGCCTGGAGCTTGGGATTTTGCAAGTGAGTCAGTCCTGCTCCCTTGCCAGTTGCTGGGCTGGGGGATGGAGAGGGTAAGGAGAGGATTGTCCCATTTGCCTGTTGGAGGAGGTGAAAGGAGCCCAGCCTTGCAGCACCCAAGGGTAATGGGTCTGAGTGATATGTTGTAGAGGAGTGAGAGCCTGGAGCAGGAGAGTTTTGTGAAGCTTCAGAGGAGCAGCTTGCATCTGTGTTCATTTTCTTTATCCACCATACTCGGCAATGCCAGGTAAGTCATTTCATGCTGCTGTGCTTTTCTCCAGCCTTCCCTCCCTGTAGGAGGCAGCTGTGCAGATAAATCTGTAGATAGGTGAGAACTGTGTTGTTGCAAAAGCAAGGTGGGAGATGTATCCTGCCCCGGGCAGTGCTAGTGCCAAGGGGATGCCAAGCATGATGGATGTGCCAGCTCCTGCCTCTGCTGACTGTGAGGGCTGGAGAAGGCTGCAAGGAGTAGACCTGGAGTTGCTGAATGAAGTTGTGGGGAGGAGAGGAAGCATGGGAGGGGGTGGCTGGCGGATCAGGCTGTGTGGAGTCAAGGAGAGGACAGGGGGCCCACTGCTCGCAGAGGGTGGGAGTGTGCCCAGGGTATGGGAGTCACTTGCTGGGAGCCTGTGTGACAAATTCTCAGAGGCTGCAGTCATGGAAATTGTACATGCATGTAGAGATGGGAAGGAAGAAGGAGCAAGACAGGCACACAGATGCGTAAGGGGTAGAAAGAAACATCCTGGAAAACAGAAGTGGTAGGAAAGGCCCAGAACCAGATTGATTATAGTGCCATAGCATTGTTTTTTTGGCTAAAATATTACCCTCTGCAATGTCACGTGAGGCATCTGGGTGCTTGGGATCTACTTTACGATAATAAAACAGCATATACAACCCCATTAGCAGAAGCTGCAGTACAGCAAGATATGTCTTCCACCACCCTGCTGCCGGTAGGGGTGAGTGTCAGCTCTGAGCGGGGCATGAGGAGTGAGGAATTGCATCCTGCTGGTGATGTACCCTGGCAAGGCGTGGGAGGCCCTTCACTGAGCTTTCAGCGTAGAAGACTTAAAGAAGTTTATATATGCTTGCACAAATTGACGGGACTCTTTTGAAAGGCTCATTAATTTTCCAGGCATAACACTGTGGAGCTGTGCAGTCATCAACTTTGTATTTTCTACCTGCTGGTTTTTTTTATTATTTTGTTTGTTTGTTTGTTTTTAAAACGGCATCGCATTTCTGCTTTCTTCAAACCTCAGAAGTCGAGCAGTCCTTACAGTACTGATAATCTGTTTTTTTCCACCCTTCTTTTTTTTTTTTTCTTTTTTTTTTTTTTTTTTTTTTAAAGAACCTCTTGCCTAGGCCCCTTGTTTCTAAAGGCCCAATTTGAATCCCTACAGTGGAGCTATTGTTTAATTGTACTCCAGGGATTTCATTCTTCCTAAGGCATCTTGTCTATGCTGCACGGCTGTAGCAGGCAGGAGCACCATGTGAATTTGCACCTCTTTGGAGTGCTAGGGCTGGGGCAGTTCCTGTTTCCCAGGCAGGAGACAAGGGGCAGCAAAATTGAACTGGAGAAATTAAAACAGGGAGTAAAAGCAATTTATTTTTTTTTAAATGCAGTGCAAGCATATTATAGCCTGGATTCTCCTAATTCCTTGTATATTCTTAAAACACACTCAGCTTGACTTGAAAATGAAATTTTTCACCAATCCATGTGTGTAGTCCTTTGTAGGCTAAGAAATTAAGCAGATGCAATGAATCTAGTATTAATTGGATTATGCTTAGATTGTCTCAAATTAGTGCGGCTGGCAAACGAGTCTGAATAAAGTCTTTTTTTCTTTATACTCTGAGGTTTTGGTTTGTTTTTTGTTGTTGTTGTTTGGTTTGTTTTTTAATTTGCATCTATGTATTGAATTGCAATTACAGTATTATTTTGAGATTTTTAGACACTTTTCATCCTTAGTTTTCGTATTGGTTTATTATAGCTCTGGTTTTGTATGCGTGCTTATACCATTGAGCTAGTTAGAAATATATTAAGTAGCTCCGGTGAAAAATATAGCTAATACATTTCAGTGTTGGACTCTGCCTCTGCCCTTAGTTTCCTTTAATTAATTTTAGCTGTTGTCTGCAAAATGGTACTGAAAAACAGCATCAAATCTTATTTGTGATACATTGCCAGATTACCTTTTTTTAACAAAGCCAGACTGAATATTAACAATGTGTTGGAGAAAATACATTCATATAATAAATTATACAGACCGTGCATAGGGTAATAGCAATGTAATAAATTACGTTGTTCCTGTAAGTATAGGATAAGCTGCATTCAATTTAAATGTCTGGCTATATCACTGTCATGCTGGTCAGGAACTCACTGGGGGCCTTTTTAACATTCCTGCACCCATAAGTCATGGAGTTGCAATCCTTCATTGCCGTGCCCTCAAATACAGAATTTCTGAGCTATGTGGGCCTGTGACTCGCGGCCTGCAGTTTAGCTGAGATCTCACAGTCTAATACAAAATGCAGGTTTGTACTTCTTGAAGCAGCAGGTTTTTCAAGACAGTGACACAGTTTATCTAGGTCTGGCTCACATGGAGGATGTGGTCATCTTGTTTGAATGCCAGCATCCTCATGTTATTGCAGATCTATTGGATATTTTTTTTCTTGACCAAGCTAGCAGAGAAGTGCCAAGCATTGTGCTTGCATAGTGAAGCAACACTACTGACACAAGGGGGGGACCCCAATAGCTGCTGCTTTCTCAGGGGTCTAAGCAATATTGTTTCTTTCAGCATCATCTTGTACGTACCCGAGAATAAAGTGGCCATGTAATGGTGGCCTGGCTTTGCACAGAAATGAGTGAGGCCCACAGAAACTTGCTTTTGAAGGATGTGAGTGAAGTAGAGCAGCTGTTTTCCCTAAACCAGGCATGCTTAGTAGTTAGTGTACTTAAGGCTTCTCCCACTCTCTCCAATATCAGCTCATAACCAATAACACACTGTTCAAGTGGATTTATCAACTGGTAAGTCAGAACAGCAGTTGAACCTGTTGCAGATTTTAGCTGGCATTTCAAAGGAGGAGGTGTGCTAGAAGAGATACAGAGGAATGGTCAGACTACAAATCTATTCTAATTTGAAAAGCTATCTAAAGAATTGCCTAATGTGACCATGTCAGAAGGGGGAAGTTACTGGCCTTTGGATGGACCAGGGTGATGCAGTCTGGACTGCCTTGAAGCCAGACTCAGTCTGGGGACTGTATGCCAGGACAGTCATGCATGGACAGGAGATGTGCTTCAAGTTCCTTTGCTGTCTCCTTGCTGGTGGAACAGCATCAGCTCCTTGCTTTTCTCCATACAGTCCCTGATACACGTGCTAGAAAAGATATTTGGCTCCCAGATGCCCAAAGAGCTGTTTCCCATCTGCTCTGGGTGCAGGGTAGCAAGCACACTGGAGATGTTCCCTGACCCAGACTCAGACATGGGCCACCTTTTGGATGGAGCTGTCTTAGCTCCTAGTACTTGTCTCAGTTTGGCATCCTATTCAATTTACTCCCTGTGGCTATTCAAGGGAGTAAGGTCTCCTAGCTTGATCCCATAGCTGTGAAACTGGCAGGTTTAAGAAAGATTGGAAATACAGTGGGAAGTAACCAGTGTTTCTCTCTAGAGCTAGGTGACACCTCTTGAGTGTAGATTGGATGCATTACACTGTTTATAAAACATCTTGAGGCCAGTATGACTTGGTTTTATTTCCTCAGGCATCAGCTGTGGTTAAATAAAAGGTGGGGACAATGCACTCTAAGAAAATACATGATCAGTGTTACACGAAGAAAATTTACTAGTTTACAGTGAAATGGTTCTCTCCTGAGTTATTACTCCAGTTTTTATTATAGAGTGGTTGGATAGTAAAGTTAGGAGAGATTGCGCAGCTGAATTATGACCATTGCTGCATGAAGGAATCTTACCTGCTTTATGTTGGCTGTAAAAGAAAATGGTTAATGACATTTTAAAGAGTTCAAACCATGGGAAGTTTAACAGGGTGGTCTGGTGTAACTGTCTTATAGATGCTGCTTTTGCATAATAGAATGGTATACGAGCTGTTCTATAGGAAATTTAGAGACTTCTCATTTTTGTAGAGCCAGAGAGAGGTTTCTGGATTGACATTATAAATTATTAAATAAAACATTGTTTGAAAGGAAATGTTTTAATTATTTCCATGTTGAATTCTTATGAAAGCAATACCTTCCTGTGAAGCAGTTTGATTATGGAATCAGCATTCCCTAACATAAAGGAAAAACAAACTAAACAAACAAACAAAAACAAACAAACCAAAACCTGATTTTTTTAAAAACACAAACTTGCAGAAGAAGAACCAGTTTCAAATCTGTGAGGATGGGTCACCTTGCTGCATTAGGTTAAAGTCCTGTTAGTGCATTTTCCAAACAGGAAGGGTGCAAGTATCCAAGAGGTTGCTGCAAGCAAGTCTGTGTTGACAACACATCCAGTGCTCCCATGGTAACTGCTGAAGGTTATGTGTTTACCCAGAGGCAGGTCAGGGAGCTTAGCTCTTCCTTCCATGGAGGGAACAAGTAACTGCTTCGGGTTTACTGTGCGGCAGAAGTATTCAGCAGCAGTCCCTTATGAATCAGCTCGTATGCAGTAAATCATAGACTTAGTTTATTCCTGAGCGTTTACTGATGTATCCATACACCAAAATAATTTGGATTTAAATTTTTAATGTATTTTCTTTCAGTTGCTTTGCTATTCAATTCTTCCTGTTGAGGGATAGATCATTTCTGTGCCTTGCTGTCTCTCCTACAGATTCAGCAAGTCCCTTGTGAGGTCCTGGTAGCTTTTTCTGATGACTGTTTTTCTTGTGCTCACCTAAGGAAATGAGGCTTATGTAGTCATGCTGTTCTTATGCCTAGAAGACTGACTGTCCTACTGTAATGGTGTTTGAATCTGTTGGCCAGTGTCAAATTTAACAGAGTGGTAGGGCTCTTGGAGGGACTTGATTTTAAAAGGACTATAAAAATGAGAAGGTGAGTAAAAATGCTTACTATACCCCCTGCAGTGGAGGGGGATTGGAGATGTGGTACACTTGACTACAGGCATAGGTGAGCCTAAGTGGGGTTCTCCTATGCATGCAATAGCTGCAGAAAAAGCTTTATACAGAGCTCCTTCCTCAGGCCATGATGAATCCATGCACAATGTGCACACCCACAAAGAAGGCTGCGTCCATAGTTCCCCCATTCATAGAAGCCTTCTCCAAGTTTGTTCCCAAGCCTGGGAACACAGCAAGTGGTTTGAGGCTTGCTACTTATTACAAGAATACATTAAAATACTCACATAATATACAGTTATTTCCCTGTACACGTTACATCTCTTCTTGGTTTGCTGTGGAGTCACAGGAGTTCAGAGAGGCAGAAGTCTACAACAGCAAAGGTATATATAGAGAAGGTGCTTATTCAGTAGAAGCCCATGAGTTTTCACAGCTACTGCTGAAAGCCATCTCACCTTTTCCTGGATTCTGAACACAAACACATTTTGTCTCATCAAGAAATAGTGTTCAAAAGGACTTTTGTAACATCTGTTGTCCTTCGGTCACTTCTCAAAACCAGTATGAAACTTTGCCGCAGGTGCTGATCTGCACATCATCGCAGTAGGTCAAAAGCCTTGTAGCAGAGCTTGAGAGAGGGGTGTTGCATTGTTGCTCTAAATGGGCTTGGAAGAAGCAGAGGCTGTTCCCCAATCTACGAGAGTCCAACACAGCATCATTGTTGTGTTGCGATCCTTGCAGAATCAGCTTTGTGGCTGAGGCTATAAAGTTTCACGTTTACTAAACTGAGATCATTTGCAAAACAATTGTTCTGTGGTTATCTGAAAGGGGAATCACGTTTTGGCCTAAAACTAGAAATCATTTTGGGATGCTTCTTGTAGTAAATCCTATCAGACTGGGTCAGTGCTCTGTGACCATACACTTCTTCCTGGAAGTAGTCTTTTATTTTTTACATAAACCATTTCTTTTACATGTTTGTTTATGCTTATTTTCATGTCTGTATTTCATCTATAAGTAGCTCCCAGTTGAGTGTAGGTGTCTTGTTTAGCATCTGCAGTAGGTATCAAAATGTGTACTGAGAGGTATGGCTATGAAACCGTGAATGTTGTTGAGACAGCCATATTGGCATCATTATCACTGAAGGTTATAGTCCCATCCTTGGTTCCTTGCAGTGCAAAACAGAGATCTCAGAAATCAGTTTGGAGGGGTCAGGCTGCTTCTTCAATTAGTCCGTGTGGCGTGGGACATACGGGGATGCATTTGGGGGAACAAAAGGAGCAATCTTTAGGCATGTCTTACTGAAGTTTTTTGCTTCTTGTAAGGTGTTTGTGCTCCTCGTGTACCTGAAATGAGTGCATTTATCCTGTGCCTAATCATCTCCTGGTTTTATGGAAATACATATGTACATGTAGGAAAAACTAGCATACTGTACACGTTTGTGGATAAAAGGCAGATTGTGCAAAGTCTGTTATTGACAACACTGCAAGTGATAGATACAAAAAACACAGGAGACATTTCACATCCTGCTCTGCTGGTGTTCAGGATTTATCTGGATGTTCTAATTCAACATTTGTGAAAGATACAAATTTAGTTATAAATTTACTTTGGATGAACTGTTTACAAAAACTTGAGCGTTTTCTGGCTAAAATACTGTGTGAAACTTAAATGCTTAGATTTTAATTGTCTTCTTTTGAAAACACGAGTGTGAAAGGTGGGAAGGGAGAATACTCATCCCTGTTTCCAGCACGAGGCAAGAAAAAGTGGTTATCTAGTCCTTTGTTGCAGTAATTTTTTAGCTTTTGTAGCCACAAGTCCTGCACTTCCAGCTGTCCTCAGTGCTGCAATGGTCTCTGTACAAGAGCCGATCTTACATTCCACGTGGGTTACAACGCAGCAAGGGAAAGCACTGAGTTTCAGTCTATAATTCTGAAATTCTTGCAGGTTTTAATTCAGCTTCATGTTATTTGCAGACTTTTTTTTTTTTTTTTTTGGTGTGTGATTTAATTGAGTAGTCAGTGTGAATTTTGTGGTGTTCATGTGCATGCAAGGGAGAGGGAGATTTTCTAAGTGTTCAGAGGAACATAAACAGGTGGGTTTCCAGCAGAGACATTTGCATTTGAAAACCTGCTCTAAACGGGCTGGGCTTTCCCAGAAGCAGCAGCACCAGCAATGAAATGCAGCGATCGATCAGCATAGAATTGTGTGAGCATTTGATGGGCAAAATGTTGTGGTATAAAGACAGGGCCCAAGAATAAGCCCTTTGTGGCTTTGTTTCATTCGTGAAAACTGTGACTGAGAGGCTTTTATCATTAAAAAAAAAAAAAAAAATCAGACACATTTTGGGTAACCTGGAAAATATCCCAAGATCCTTTGTAACATTCTAAGTGCTGTTTCTTTAATCCAATTTTGACACTAAAAAAAAAAAAAAAAGTGTTTGTCTGCTTATATTTCCCCAGCTCTAAAAGTAAAGTAATATCTGAACACTCCTTTCAGTTGCAGAGCTGAAAGCGTGTAATTTATTGTACATCATGATACTTTCAATCGACTTGGATTCTCTTTGTTCTTTTCTAATTTTAACCAAGGAAAACATTCCCTGACTTATCCCAACGCTTCTGTTACATGCTTCATTTTTTGGTCCAAGTTCCTTATGTTATTTGGAGTTTATTTTAATTCTTAATCAAATGAGTTGTCCAAGAAATTAATCTGAGAAAACATATATAATGGATGTTGAAATACACACCAATGGGGACACCTGCTGGAGAAACGACGAGTTACCCGGGACGCCCTGCACTGAACCTGGGAATGGTGGGTGAGGTGTTAGCTCATCGGTAGGATCACTGCGGCTGCTTTTAGCCCCAAGAACTGCACAATAACTCCAGTTAATAATGCTGCTGATGGCTTCCTCGAAGCCATTAATTCATAAATCCTGAACACCTGTGCTTGCCGCTGGCCAAGAGAACGTGCACAGAGCTGTGGTTGTGCTGCTGCACGGTGAGGGGTGTGCAAGCGCCCAGTTTCTCAGTGTCTGTTGTTTAATGTGTCTGGGGACAAAGCTGGAATTACTGGCAAATGCAGTTTCTCTTGCCACTGCAGAAGCTGCCCTTCAAGGATTCCTAGAAAAGCCCTATGGAAAGTAGCTTAAGAGATGGCTTATTAACATGTTTTTTGGGTTGTGATTGGGGAAAGTTAAGTGAAAATCCAGGACCAGTCTGCTTGTAGCTGCATGGGCAGAGGGACACACTCCTCTGAACTGGATCCTGCTCTGTATCATATGAGATGCTTCAGTCTTTACAGACAGCAACTAAGATTTTCCAGTCTGCAGTGGAAGTCCTAGTCCTCTTCCAGTGCACAAGGCCTCCCTTCTTACTCCTGCAATCACGGCCTTGGGAGAGACCTTGGCTTAGTCAGGGAGAGGGATGCTGCGCTTGTCACTGACTTCGGAAGCAGGCAGGCATTACTCGGTTCATCCCCGGGGCCTACACCTGTGTCAGAGGGCAGAATATGGACTCCAGACTTTTCATTGTATGTGCCATAAAAGCCCTACCTGAAGTGGGACAAGCACAAGACCGAAGGACAAGGCCGTTGGCTAAGCAGCGTTACAGTGCGCATGCTCCAGGAACTGTGCTCAAATGGAGCATGCTCTAATGGGTGTGAAAACAGTTGTGGATGGTTGTTTTGCTTGTAGCTTTCATGGAAAGCAAGCGTTAGCCTTTCCTGTGTTGCGGCAGCTACATATGGATTGGTTCTGGTGTGACTCCTGGCATGCTCCAGCAGTGGAACAGGGGATTATCTGGGGGGTTTGTCTTTAGGTAGGAGAAGAGGAAAAGAAAGGAATGCTTACAGTCATGAAGAAAGATAGGTAGTTTCTGGTTCTTTGTTTGAATCTGTTCTGAGACGGTGAAATTTATAACCCATAGGTTTTCTTATTGTTTGGAAAAGAAGGAACATATTAATTGTAATTCTGCACCAGAGCTACAAGACAACTGGAGAGAAGGTGACTTTGACTTAGACCATGGCAGGTTGGGCAATGGCCTGTGGATGTTTATTAGATATAGCACAGTATTGTTTGTGTTTAATTCACATTTCAGAATCTTTTCTCAGTGGCAAATCAGAACTGCCAGTTAAGTATGGATTGCCATCTCACAGCCATCCAGTATAGCCTAATGACTCTTGGTGCCTCCTTACAAAATGAAACCAATAGTAAATGAGGGACAAGTTAATCTTATTTGTTGGTATTCCTGTGTTGAGATTAATATCAAAGCAGGACACCATTTTTTGCTACAGGACTCAGATGCTGACAATTTTAGTCAATGCTTGAATTCAGATGGCTCAATAAGACTCCTTCCCTGCTTCGAGTGCTTCAGCTGATTTGGAGATTTGGCAGAGCTGGCTGAACACTGTCACTGTGAATAGCCACCAGTGACTGTCCTGGTCCAGAGCAGAGATCCCTGTTGACAGTGGTGCAGAGCAGATGCTACAGAAGGAATATTCTAGTGGACTTTATGGCCTAAATATTTCTTCCTTCTTTTTCTTGCAGAAAACACCTTCTGCAGTGGTGACCATGTATCATGGCACAGCCCTTTGGACAACAGTGAATCTAGAATCCAACATATGCTACTGACAGAAGACCCTCAGATGCAGCCAGTACAGACTCCTTTTGGGGTTGTTACTTTTCTACAGGTATGACCCAGCATTGTTGGCTCTCACTGTCCTGGATGTGGAATGTGGCTAACGTAACATTTCTTTTAGCTTTGAAATGTCAGATGCTAGTAAGCCTGTCTCACACCTTTCTTCCTGATTTGATTACCATGAATCTCATCTCTGAGTTGTTACTCCAGAGGTACTGAGTAAGCATTTTACCGGGCTTGAGCAATAGCACACTAGATACAAGTCTATTCTGATGTAAAAAAGTTTTACACTCTGAAGCAGACCTGGAGTTGAGTATTACATTACTGCTCTGAAATTTCAAATATTAACATAGGGAAAAAGCTGAGAAACACTTCTAAAAGGCAATGTAGAGCTAAATTCAAATCAGTTCCATGTCAGTATTGGTAAGTGGTCCACTGGTTCCAGGAAAAGCAGAGTTTGGAACAGGACTCGGAGTTGATTTAGCATTATGTGATGGCAGAAATGTAGGTTGCAACATTGATACAGATCTTTAGAGGCTGAGTTTTTCTGTACTGACCTATTGTTTAAAAAAAGTTCATGTTTGCTTTGCAAAAGAAACATTTACCAAATCCTTTGCAATTTAAGCCTATCAGTCAGTGAGGGGAAATTCCTTGGGTAAAACAGGTTTGTTTGCTTTCCCAGGGTCCTTATTCTCAGTGATGTCTCTTAGATATGGGCTGCTTTGGATATTTTTAAGTTGCATATGGAGTTATTAGCCTTAGTGAGAAAGCTGACATAGTTTATACCAACTGTTGATTTCTCTCTGCTCTGTGGAAAAGCTTCCATCCTGTGTGAAAATGCAAGTGTCTGTATTCTACAATTTATGCTTCAAGTTGCTCCCAGTTGTCCTTGGCTGTAGTTGCAACATGTGAGGGGATTCTCCATTACTGCAGATGTGTCAGGGCAGCTGCTGGGCAAAGGCTTTCCTGAATTTTCTGAGGTATCCAAAAGTCTGTGTTTTACAAGAAGAAAGAGATGAGTGTGGGATTAATCAGTGGAAGGTGCCTTGTGGGACCTGGAAGGAGAGACAGGGAGCCAAGCTAAGCAGGGTGATTCCTGTCTGACTCCTCCGTTGGTGCTGGATTAGTCCATATCTCCTCTTTAGTGCCCAGCTGTCCTGGTTCAAAGGACAGTCAGCTTGTTGCATCCTGAGGTTCTTGGCCTCTAATCTTCCACAACACATACAGCTGACTTGGTTTTACCCTTTGTTTGATGCTTGCTGTTATGATTTTATTTTTGACCCAGGAGGATAAACAAATGCAAAAAGAAAAAAAAAAAAAAGAACACAAAATAATTTCCTCTTTAGAATCTTGTTGTTTATATGTAATTAGTGAGCAAGGGCATGGGGAAGGGGGAGTCTTGACGTGAGGGTGATTCAAGCTGTTCATGGAGCAAGCCTGAGATATGCATGGGGATGAAGCGCATGTCCAGGGGCTGGGTCCTGAGAAAGTAAGCTCTGCAAGGGTAGGGGAAGCAGGGTGTGCAGAACTGGGTATGTGCTGATGTAAATGATTTTCCACACAGATCTCTATCAGTGCAGAAATGTGCTTGCAGCAAAGGCACATCATGCATTTCTGCTTGCTGCTCTTCAGAACTCAGTTTTTCTCTTCCTGATAAAAAAATCACTTACACAGATTTTGACCAAAAATTCTCTGTCATTGGAAAAGGCTTAGACTAATAGGGAAGAAAAATAGAAGGCCATGGCTAAAATAATTTTTCATCCCAAAGAGTGAATCATTGTGCTCAAATGTACGAGACAGTGGTTGATGGATCAAGAAGAAAGTGCCTTCCTTTATCAGCTGAAGGGTGTTTCACTCCTTCATTTGAAGCAGCTGATCTCAGCTGCTGTGAGACACATCTGGTATTGCTCAGTGTGGCAGCTTACATCCTGAAAAGCAAACACATCCTGCCTCATACAGGAAGGCAGAAGTCTGGAGTTGCCTCCAGTGACAAGTGGATTACGCGATGTGTAAGCAGCTTTACTTTATGGTGCTGAGTGAGACTTAACCGGTCGGCAAACTGAGTTGGTCAAGAATTTTTAAGTACCAAAACACTCCCTTGTGGCAGCGAATCCCTTGCCTGATGGAAATTGCTGGTGCAGTATTGCATTTACCCCTAGCAATTGGCTGACAGAGCAGTGCTTTGCACGTGCTCAGACCCTGACCTGTCCTGTCTTGTGTGGACTAGATTGAAAAGTGAGAACAGACTAGTGGATCTTTGGTAAACCCCAAGTTGTCACCAGGCCCTCTTTACAGTTAAGTTCACATGTGCCAGGCAAGATTAAATGTTATGTGACCACTGCACATCACATGGGAAGTGTAGGGAGAGAGCATAAGGAATTGCAGAATTCCTTGTTGTCTTGGGCTCCATTTGTCCTCATTCATCTAGTTAGTTTAAAGAAATGGTGCTTCTCTGTATCTGCACTGTTTGATCCAGCACCATGTGGTATTTTTTTCTCTAAAGTTCTTGCATGGTTCCCGTTGTGTTTAGTATCTCATTTCATTTATTCCAGATTGTTGGGGTTTGCACTGAGGAACTGCATGCAGCTCAGCAGTGGAATGGGCAAGGGATCTTGGAACTGCTTCGGACTGTGCCAGTGTAAGTGCTTATATAGCCCATATAGGGGAGCATTCCTGTAGAGAACAACTCAGTTTATTTTTATTAACAATCTTTAACTTGTTGATGGAACTTATTCAATCCTGTACTGTAGCAAGAGATGGGAATTCATTGCAGATCTGTTCTCACGCACAAACACTTACATGGCAAATTAATGCATGTTCTGGGTGAAACAGAATGAGGTCTTGAAAGCTTAATTTCCTCCCTCTTACGCCTGCAGCATTTTCTCATTGGTGCTTCCTGAGAGGATAACTGTTACTGGTGACCTCTCTGTGTAGTTCAAAAGAAAGGAAGGAGAGGGTCTGACTTAAAGTGCTTAGCAAAGCTCAGGTACTGTCTGAAAGTGAGAGAGTACTCTCAGACTGGCCCGGCTCTAGCGAGCCAGTTTGAAACAGGACGAGTGTTCCTGCAAATGAAGTTCATTGTTAATTCTCCCATGGCAAAACAAAGATGTCATTGGGTTAAGAAGGAGATGGGTTTTAAATGTTAATTGATATGTTGATTCTATGTTTGCTGCCAGGTTGCAGCTAAACTTTTTTTTGACTTGGAGATGTTTTCTTTAAATAATTTTCTCTTCTGTTTAGTGGCAGTTATTGCCTTGTGATTGTAGCTCAAAAGCTTTTGTTTTGTTTATAAAAATAAAAATGTTCTATATATGTGTTCTTGGGCACAGTAGTACCTCTCTAGTGTTACAATAGGCTTTCATTGATTGATTATTTGGAAGAGCCTTTGCTGATGGACTTCTTAAACTTGAACTTTTGCCTTTTAGGCACAAGTGCATATAACTCATGTGAATGCCCTGGAGTAAAGTGACTTGGTCCCACTGCAGGCTTTGTATCTGGGACTCCAAGACAATAAGCACTGTCTGCAGCTCCCGTGGCTCTTCTAAGACAGTGCAGATATAGCACCCTTCTCCTTAGTCTGTTATGCTGGGTTTTGGCTTTTGTGCTGTGGTACAAGCATCCTTCCAAGGATAAAATGAAACCTGTGGTGCATGATTCAAAGGCAAAGCTGCAGACTACTAAGCTGCTGACGTGGAGTCCCTGGGATGCAGTCGCTCTTGCATCCCAGTGAGGAACTGTATCAGGTCACACCTCTGCAGCTGATTATTAACAACTTCCAAAGTGATGTGAAAAAAAAAAAAGAATGGCTCCTGATGCATTGATAAATCTATAAAATATTAGCTTTTACTGCTCCCATTCAATGTACTTTAGGAGACTGTAACACAGACAAGGCCAGAGGAGGGGGCTTTTGACTGCAATAAAAAACTATCTCATGAAATAATGATTTTTTTATGGCAATTACAAAATAATCCAGCTTTTACTTCAAATCAAAAGCACTGACTATGGCTGACTTCTGCAGTCTGCCTGTGCTGTGAACCAAAGTCAAGTTTCTCAGATAGTTCATTTTTGCAGTAATCTGTTTTCTATCACTTTTGTTGGAAGCATCTTGAGCCTTAAGACTTTTACTGCTTATGAAAACAAAGATTTCCCTGAACCATCTGAGTACTTGGCTGTTAAGAACCAACTGGGCAAAATGTCAATTGTGAGGATATTTATCAGAGCAGTAAGGTTTTTATGGTACTGAACATGACTGCTGATGTCAGCAGAAAGTGCAGTCCTGTTGGGACCATGCTGCATCTTTAGGTATGTGATAGAAGTATAAATCTTGACCCTGTGCCTTGCCCATCTTTTTTAGACCCAGGCTACACTGGACTTCTCAGTCCCAATTCAGTTCACTGTAAGATTAAAACCCTGTTCAGTCTTGTGTGAGTAAGTGGGTCTAAACGGGGGATAGCCTGTGTCAATTCTGACTGCTTTGCAAGACTTGTTGGTGCCAGACACGGCAGATAACAGCTGGTGGGCTTTCATTATCCAGTTGGAAAATGTAAAGGACAAATGCATGCTATGGGGTAGTATACACAACATACAAGGACTTCTAGGCTTGTATTAAACTCTTATCTTGTGCTTTCTTCCAGCACAGGTCCACTCTGAGGTCTTTGTCAGGGAGTACTAGCTAAAGGGCATGTTTGATTCATTAACTTTCTTTCTTTGTAGAGCTGGAGGCCCCTGGTTGATAACAGATATGAGAAGAGGGGAGACAATATTTGAGATTGACCCACATCTGCAAGTATGTCTTTAGGTTATAAAATGTCATGTCTTTTGTAGTAGCCAGGGAGAATTGGTTTAATGGTGTAAACCAGTTCTGTTATTTTCTGTAAAGGTGCTGTGATCTTTGCAATGTTTGTGATAATCCTGGAAAAGTCTTGGAGACTCCCTTTGCCCTCTCACGTGTCCAGCCCCAGGTGAATGGCAGCTCTAGGAATAAAGTTAGAGAAGGGAGGCCAGAAAACCAGAATCTCATATATGAGATAAATTGGTAAGGTTTGGACTGCATGTTTTAGAAAGGAGGAAAACAGAAGAAGATAAAAGAACATAGAACAGCACATGATTTAGAGATGATAGATCAGGAAATTCCTCCTTTGTTATGTATGCAAGCATAAGGAGCTATAACATACAGAGCTATAACTCAAAACCAAGTAATATTTTTTCATAGCAAGTATGACAGTGTAGCTCATTGCTGTAGGATGTCACTTGAGGCCAAGTGGGGTCTGAGAAATAATGGAAAGACAAAAGTATCTCATGAGGTTATTAATAATCCATTCAGGAAGATAGATTAAGCCTTTTTCTTCAGAGCTCAACTTAATTTCTGAGATGTAAAGATCAGAATAGGACCTCTATGGAGGTGTTACCATTCTGTGGACTACTGCTGATCCATGCCTGGGGACACAGTTCTGCATCCCTTCAACAGTTACGGTACCTGAGTCCAAGGAAAATCCAGTGTGGTGCCAACCTTATTTCAGTGATCACAGAGTTTTTGCTTCTAATGGAGAACTTACGGTTTAGGGCATAAGGGCACGTGCGTATGTGCATGTTTTGTACAAGCTATTGCATTTGCTTATGGTCTGCGTGTCTGCATCTGATTACCCTCAGTTGCCTCACAGCATCTTCTATTTTGAAAACTTAAGAACAAAACCAAATTCTAGTTTACTGTTTTTAAGGATTTGTTGGTCTAAAATAACCCCAGTCTGAGACACATAAAAATGTTCCGCAAATGTCCCACAAAGTGGGAGCTAATACAACTGCAAGACCTGTAAACATTTTTAGGCTCTTCAGAATTTTGCCCTCTCCCCTCCTGGAGGGTGTTTCTGTTCTCTGCACACTGGTGATTTCTAATGATAACAGCGTTTTCTTGAATTTACTGTAAATGAAAAGTAGCTCAGCTTACTGGCATCTGAGTCAAGCAAGGCAAGTTAAGGCAAATAAAGAGCACCTCTGCCTCACCAGTATGTCCTGCCACCGAAAGCTGCTATGTCTGTGGTTTTCCCGGACTTCCTCACATTGAAGACATTCCTGTTTCTGTTCTCTCTTGCCCTTGCAGCAATGCGTATGTGCCGGTGCGTGTGTACCTCCTTCCCACTCTGCTGCTGCAGCCCTTGGGGATTCACAGGGCAAAACCTGCTGCTGCAGCAGCACTGAGTTCTATAAAGAGCCTTTGCTGAGCACAGAGAGCTGCCCTGTGCCGAGCTGGGTTTGGCCATGTCGTGCACCTCCTGCTACTATTAGTGGGGAAAGCGTAAAGTGACGTTTGCTTGGCATTTTCTTGGTGGTGGTACAAGGTGTGTGAGCGCTGAAGGGCAGCAGTGGAAGATGGCTCGGGGGGAGGGAGGGAGCAGGCAGAGAAAACAGACAACTTTTCCGGGAGCAGGCAGGCACGTTGCCTGCCTGGGAAGTGGGCAGAGCTTGTTTTGAGGCTGCATTGTCTCTTGTGGGAATTGGTTAAGGCCTAAACCCCGGCCCTGGCAGCAGCAGCTGTACTTTCTATTCGAAGTCACTGAGAACGGATCCCAACTAAGATGTCATCCCAGGATGTCAGCAATTAATGCTGTGGCAACACTGTCTGTCTTCTGTTCAGCCAGGCTTCCCTGTAGGCCATTCACATTTCCCTGGCAGCACTGTCAAACAGTCCCTGTCGGTCCCCAGCTCTGTGCTGATTCTCAGTGTCTTTGCTGCTGCTTTAGCAGATATCTCAGAAGAGAATAAAGCTGATTTGAATTTCCTGAGTTGTGGTTGCCGCTCTGCGGGTCACGCTGCAGTGCTCTGGCTCTTTTAGAAAGGGATCAATGACTTAGAAGAGCCTCAGAGCATCCCTCCCACATGCTGAGAGGAAAATGGGACAGAAACATCCTTTCTTTGAGGAAGCAAAAAGCTGAACCTCCTTTGCCCTGGGCTCCTTCAACCTCCTGCTCAGACTGCCCTTTCAAGGGAGAAAGAACATCCCCTCAGCCCAGGCACATCTTTTCTGGTTAAAGACAGGGTAGTCTTGCATTTCCCCAGCTGAGAGTCTGCACTGGTTAAAGTTGGGGGGGGGGGGCATTTCTTTCCCCATCAACATCAATACTTAGAAACGTTACAAAATGGGCATGCAAACTAGGCTGTCTTAAGCCAGCTCGTTTCCATCAGTGCCCCTTGACCTCCAACGGATTCCAACAGAGCAGCACTTTTCCCCTGAGGAAGATCTCTGCAAGCCAGCTGAGATACAGATGATTAGGCCCTCCCCCCCCCCCCCCAAGGCTCTGCGCATTGTCCAGAGGCCCAGACTGTGTCTGGGAGTGGGGGCCGCTGCTGCAGGGCTGAATCCCAGCAGAGCCTCCGCCCAAGGGAGTCCTCAGAGCCCTCTGGGCTCCCTATTCAGGAGCAAGTTTGGTAGCTCTCCCAAGCTTTCCCAATCACTGGAATGAAAAATAACTGTGCTGACAAGTTAAACCTCCCCATGCCAGCTGACTTGGGTCCTCACAGAGTAGCACGGAGGGCTCCCAAAGGAGCCGCGTGCTAAATCTCATTTAAGAGCATTGTTTGCATATGTAGGATCGGATGTGGGTGGTTGTTTTGTTTTTGTTTTTTTTTTTTCTTTTTCCACGATTTCTATTTCTAAGTGAAACAACTAATTTTATGTTTAGGATATAACAAAAGAAAATCCCATCAGATTTATTATTTCTCAGATTTTCTCATTACATTTTCATAGAATTCAGTTTCCTGTGACGCTGGAGGAAGACCCCAGTGAGGAGTAGCCTTTCAGGGACAGAGGCAGAAGGAAGGCAGTCTTTTGAATGCTTAAATCTAAGTCAGGATTGCTCTGGTGCTGCCCTCAGCCACAGGCTTCCGCCTCTGCTCTTGGGACAAAAAGACAGTTTAGGGAGGTGATCCAGCTTTAAAAAAAAAAAAAAAAAGGAAAATAAAAGAAAGAAAAGGGGAAAAACAACAACCAAACCAAAACACACCTTTGGCTGAAGGGGTAGGAGCATATGGATGAGGGTGGGACTGAAGCCACTGTGAGTTAGATCAATTTAAACTGCTGTGCAACCACACCCTGAGATCTTCTGGATCTTGTGCTTATCTTCGAGCTGCTCAAATCCTCCTGAATGGTCACAAAAACAGCGATGCTCTTTCTAGGGCGTAGTGTGTGCAGCTGGGCAAGAGGAGGAATGTATGTGGGCTTTAGTTTGGAAACTGCTACTTTGGTAACAGATTTTGCAAAGCACTGGATGCTCCCACAGTCTCGACTCCAGTGGCAAGGTGAAACTAGAGGGTAATAATAATGAGTGGAGAGATCTGCTCCCACTGTGCACAACATGGCTCTGCTCTCTCCTTCAATCTTCAAAGTTTCTTGTCCTGCAAGCGGTGGACTTCTGAGGTGACCCAGATGTATGCACTGAGGTGGAGATCTTGCTGGTTCTACTGAGTGGTACCAGAAGTGACACCCCGTCGGAAGAGGGGAAAATGAGTCTGGTTGATTTAGTGCCAGAGGAGAGGCGACAGCGGTAAGAGCAGCCATTCCTCGGTGTAGCTCAGCCTTAAGTTTGTTCAGCTCAACATTACCCCCTTGTGGGACGTAGGTGAAAATTCAGACTGTTATCAGTTCCCCTAGCAGGTAGGTGTTCTGCAGAAGTTTTGGCTGTAGCTTAGGGCAATCTTGCAGGCAACAGATACCACGTGTCCTTGAGAAAATGCATGGTGTCTGAGAGCATCCAGCTGCTTGTGGTTGGTGTGCAGCACCTTCCGAGGCCTAGACAGTGGTTATGTGGTTGGAAAATCCAACTTGCAAGGGAGGGAGTTTGTGTATTTTGGTGGTAGAGAAAGCTATGCCAAAGCTTTGGCGTTGCGCACAGACCTGTGTCTCCTTGCACAGTAGTCCTTTGCTGAACACTTTAGCACATTGAAAAGCAGTGGTTGTCTGGGCAGTTTGCAGATGATGAACTCTTATGAATGACAAGTTTCTCTGTGTGCTGCTGTCATTGTGAGACAGCTTGGAAAGGGAACTTAAATTTAGTAACTTGGGGGATTGTTATCATTGATATATAACAGGTAGACTGCCAAGCTGTACTTCCTGGAGTGTATAATGTAGTGTCAGACTACAGACCAGACCCAACACCGAAAGAAACAACCCTGCAAATCCCAAGCCGTTGTTTTCCACTTCATTCCCAGCTCTGTGCCTGCCAGGGCCACATGGCAAAGTAGTGGGAAAGGGGTAGTTCAGACCAGCCTGCTACAGAAAAGGTTCGTTCCAGTTCACACCAGCTTCCCACATCTGGCTTGATGTGCAGTCACTGTTAGCTAGTACATCAAAGTACGGGGGCCAGAGAGTAGAAACTGGCCGCAAAGGGGGGATATGCAGGAGCTGCTGAAGGTTGGATTGAACCAGGGTGGATTTCAGCTCAGCTTCAAGTCACACCCAAGAAAGTCTTGGGTGTTTGGATCTTTTCAAGCAGGAGAGAGTTGACAAAGGGATTGAGACAGATGGCTCGAACCTGAGTGGAGTGAGTGCCAAATGTGCCTGGGATGATCTCAGCCGGCCTCCAGAGGATGATGAAGACAGCAGGAGCATTTGCATTGGGACCCAGCCGCGGCGGCTGTCTGGGAAAGGTAAGAGACCCTGGGCTGTGTCGCTGTTGTGGCCTTTCACCTTGTTTTCTGTTGGGTCTGGGCAATGGGCTGAGTCATACAGCATCTTGGGGTCCATAACAAACACCACTGTTACTGGAAGGCTCAGTTTGTCCCGGGGGGTGAAACGAGTTTTGGTGTGACCTCTTTGAGGAAGGCAGGAGCTAGGAAAAGAGATCTTTGCATTGTTTTGTTTAAATGTTTCTTTTAGTTTCTAGGCTATTTCTGTTTGAAATCTGGAAGGTTAAACAGAGCACTGGCTAAAACCAGGACTGTAAACACAAGGTGAAGCAACTGCATTTTCCAAGGCTGTGTTTCCTTACTGACATTGCCTCTTCTTGGATGGCAAGTTGGACTGACACTGCATGTTGCTGTAGCTGAACTCAAGTGATTCTTGCAAATACAGAACTCTGGAAAGAAGAAATAAATGACGTGGAATTCCCCTTTGCAGGGAGATGCCATCTCAGGGTACAGATGTCATAGCCATTACACATGCTTGAAATTATGCATGTCACCATTCAAATGGGTGAAGAAATGTAAAATTTAAGGGCTTGAGATTTCCTGGAATAATTCCAGGGATCAGTGGAATTCCAGGAAACGATGGTTTCCATAGGAATGGTATCTTACTTGTTTTTAAGTCCATGGTTTAAAAAAAAAAAAAAAAAAAAAAAGATTTAAATACATATAGTTTTCCTCCTGGTTTCTGTGCAAATACTTTGAATTACACTGGCTCAAAAAGGGCTATTTTCCCTTGGCTCTGAAAATGAAAAGCCCAAAACATGGTTATATACATGGTTATATTTGTGTATCCTACAAAAGATTCTAAGACAATCTTGATATATTTTTTCTGCACCTGATTCCCACATTGCTCAAAAAAAAAAATTAACAAACTTCTAAGAAAGGTAGGAAATCATCCTATTAAAATATTTGTCCTCTAGACTTTAATTTTTCATTTTCCTATAATAAGACTGCATCTGAACTGTATAATTTGCAGTTTATTTTCAAATACGAGCTTGAGGCTAAAGCTTGCCCTGCATAAAATTCCTTTCTTTTGTGAATCTTGTTGTAAGTTAATCAACAGATTTGCAAAGCCAATTGCAAACACGTGGGAACCTCCTTGCACTCATTTGGTATAGAAATAAGTTCCTATTATGCCCAGAGGGAAAAATGACTTCCAGCGCAAATACTGGAAGAGTCGGAAGGTTCCGTGAGAGCTGCAGAAATAGCAAACATCCCATTTATGAAAGGACACACAACTACTCAGAATTTCCTCATCAGGAGAGCTCAGAACCACAGGTTCCAGCTCTCCTTGCCTGCCCAAACATTGCAGCCCAAACAGAGACAATTCAGGCTGACTTGATAAAGTGAAATAACTCCGAAGGTGCAGGCAGAGCTGTTATGAATTCACCCTGAGCATCTCTTAATTTCTCTTAATGTGATAAAACATGCCACAGAAACAGGACTTAAAAACAATTGAAAGCTGATATCTCCTTGTGTCTGTAAAAAATAACATTAATATTTTTTTCTTTGCAGATACGGAGCAAATCAGGGAGACTTTGCGGAGAGGGCTTGAGATTAACAGCAAACCTGTTCTACCTCCAATAAATGCACAAAGACAGAACGGGTTGAACCATGACCGAGCACCGTAAGTTTCCTTGTGCACACTCCCAACGGTGGGTGGATGGGGGTAACAGAGCTCCTCATGGAAAACAAAGTCAAAGCTGGGTGGGAAAGATTTGTCAAGGGGAGAGGAAAGGCAATAGCAAATAGTTGCAAAGCAAGAGTGTAGAGGGAGAAGAGTTGTTCAAGTTGGGTTAATGGGCTACTACTCAGAAGGGCAGCTTTTGAGAAGAATTTTAGACAAACCTTGCTAATGTAGAGCAGCTCTGAGTGGGTTCTGTAGGCCCTGATTCTCATAGTGTACAGTGTTTGAAGTCAGACTGGAGCCCTTTAAAATATGTTGTGGCAAACAGTGCTGTGGTATCCAAGGTGGCATAGAAGAGCATTTGCTGATGTTATTGCCTGAGCATTTTGTTTTCAAGCTTATAATTACAAACCTTTTGGTTAAAATGTTGATTTGAGGGGGGGGATATTTTTTTTTTTTTTTCAAAATGACTTTAATCTTCCCTTGCTTAAACAGGCAGGTACTGGCAGTAATTACATGTCAATACTGCTCTGGTCTCTAACAGTCTGTAGGCTGACAGGGGATTTAAGTGGGACTAGGTGGGCACGTAGGTCTCTTCTCATTTGTAACTTTTTGTTTCAGTGGATCTGTAGGAAATTACCTGTGGTTTCAAGCCATCTGCAGTGTCTGCACTTCTCTCTTTTTGGGATTCTCCCTTTCCTCTCTTAGGTTTATTCCAGTTTTTAGTTAACTATCTTCCCATCAATTTTAATGTTTTCATCTAAGTGATGCAGAATGGCATGGACCTTTGCTGCTCTCTTTCATCTTGGTATCTCGTTTGGTTTCCTAGTCTCCAATGAACATTTGTGCTTTCTTGTTCCAAGATCTCTGTGAAAACATCTCTTTCTTTTACTACCAGGCAGGGACAACATCTTGTTCTGTTTCAATTCCCATTTCTTTCTCGATTCAAGCATTTCATGAGAAAAATACTCCTCTTACTTGGTTAGAACCCTGAAGTCCTTTCTTGCTCATTTTGTGGGTGACTTCTGATTTGCCTTACATGTGAATATTTCTGAGTTGCCCAACTGGGGGGGAAGTATAATGTCAATTGCTGTTGCTGTGTACTAATCAGTAATGTGACATAGAGGGGCTTATTATAAAGAAAAATAAAATATCTCAAATGGCCTTATTATTGCTTTAGGAAATAATCTTATTTTCTCTATATAGTAATTATATGGAGTCAGATTTTGAGTAATACTTCCTTGCCTGAACGTTATTCTTATTGGACCATTGGTTGGTCCTGTTGGCCTCACTGAACAAATAAAATGACACCATCTGATTCACGCAAATCACACCCAGAGGTGGAAGGCTCAAAAGTATTGAGCTACGGAGTGGGATTTCTCACAGATGCTGCGCTCCTGAATCTATCTGCATGCCCAGTAAGAGCTCTAAGTTCACAGTGTCTAGGGACAACCATTTGGGGTGCACATCAGGTCAGGGAGGCATATGATGGGTAAGCCTTAACACTGGGAGGCAGCTGTTACTTAGGCAATCTTTATGTTTCTCAGGGTAAGATAAACAGAGATACACTCAAGACAGAGTGGTGAAAGGTTAGCAGAGGTCTCTGATGAAGCATTCAAATATTTACCTGGGTTTTTTACTATTCTGAGACAGAGAGCAAGGCTTGAGGTCAAATTCAGAGCCTTACATCTGTGATAGTGCTCTTTGTTGCAAATCTCTCACCTGTAGCAGCTGTGCACCAGCCCTACCTAGAGCCTGAGTGGTAGGAATGGCTAGTTCCCAGTCTTAACTCCTAGAAGATCAGTACATTTCTCTGAGGTCTATGGTTACCACTGTGGAAGCTGATAGCTAGCCTGTTTCTCCATATCAGCAATTCAGTTAAGGAAAGAGAGCTATCAGCTGTGTTTTGCTGACAGTTGCTCTGGTTAGAGTATCAGAGGGGTAGAGGACAATTCCTCAACTTAAAACTGCAATGTGTCCTAATACTTTCTTCCTTCATTTTACTGGCTACATTGAGAGGAGTCTGGAAAAGGTCGTTATCTACTTGTACAGTGGCTTCTCTTCTCCAATTTATGTAGCAGTTACAAAGGGACCATGCTGAGAAGGGTAACTTGTGCTGGAAAGCAGTGTTTAGTCACAACCCCCAACTAACTGATACTTAAATCAGACCTGATGATTACCCTTACTGTGGCTAAAACTTATCAGTCAATATATTTTTCAGCAGAGTGTGGTATAGATGAAGCAGAAGGGGAAGACCTTATTAGGTCTCAGTCTTTCTTGATATACCGCCTCAGCATGTCTTAGGCACTTGAGTAAAGTTGATCAATGTGCTATTAAGTACATGAGCATGATCTGGAGACTCTCATTTCCAGCTGCTGCAGAGGATGTAATTTGGGAGTTCAGCTTTTGCATGTAGTAGTAGATCTACATCCATGTTCCCTACAGGTATCTGCAGTGACAAAGGCTGAGGCACGAAAGGCACAAAACCCTCTGCAGATACAGTCATGTCATAAGACTTCCAAGCACTTCAGATGAAGGACAGCTCTGCATATGGATTTAGTCCTTCTGGTGCCACCTTTGCTTAGGCCTGGGAGGGCTGCGACTCAGTTCTGTCCTTCACTGTAAATCTTTTGTAATCAAAGTTGAGTCATTTAGCTATTGAGCTTCAGTTCTGAATCTATAAAATGGGACTAATAACAATGTCATCTTCTTGAGGCACCACAAGGATAAATATGTTAACGATTACGAGGTGCTGGCTGATGGGAAGCAGGCTTGTGTGTAATCATATCCTGCACTGTACACACCAGAGCATAAAATATCAAACCCGTGGATCATTGCAAGGGTCCTGTGAATAACTGGTTCGTTAGAGGCTCCTTGGGAACTTGATAGAAATGCTCTGGTGGGACATGGCAAATTGTTACAAATCTACTTTCCATAGGGAGCACTGCAGAACCCCAGGCTGTCAAAATTTGCACCCAGCTGACATTACTAATGGCTTCGTGCAGAAGAGGAATGTGCTGTTTATTTATCATGGATTTGCAGCCACCAACTGCTTTTCTAGTAGCTTTCTTCCCCTTCTTTTATCCTAACTCTACCACCCACACATAATAATCTATCAGGATTTAAAGCAGACAACCTGTTCTGCATTCAGCATCACAAAATAGTATCAAAACCACTCAAACTTTTGACTATTTATTTGTACAAAATGTGGAGGATCCAGATTCCACACAGATTTCCCTATCTTTATGTAGTTAGCTTTCGGTGCTTATGCAAAAGCCTTACGTTGTTTGGTTGCAGATGGTGTTTGATTCAGTGTTCTGGCTCCAGCAAAGCCCGTAGTTACATGGTAAGCATGTATATTACCGGTTGTTCACTGTCCCAGAGTCCTAAAAAAAAAAAGTTCCTTTGAGAAAAAGCTGGTTTCTGTCAAAATCCCATTGGGCAGCTGTAGTACTTTGATTTATTAGTGTTATTACTGTAGACTGTGTAGCCCTTCTTCTCCTAACAATATGAATAAAAGCACTTTTAATGCTCAAAACTGCTTTGGACATCTGTTTCTCAAAATGACTGTTAGCTCAGTTCATAAGCAGCCATTAAATCAGTTCGTATGCATTAAACAAAAGAACATGTAAATTAATCTTTGGAAACATAGGTAACATAATGCTCTTGATTACTGCTTGGAAAAATGAGGCATGTATGAATACAAATGTACTTTACAGTGGCACATTATTTATTTCTTAGGACCCACCGGCTTAGTAGATGCTGCTCAGACAAACAGAAAGGCAAGGCTCCCAGTCTCCTGAACCATGCAGGTTCGTTCTTGTGGGGTATGGTGAGCTGTTAACCAAAGAGAATGTTTGGATGTCAGACTAAACACTGCTGCTGTTAAGACCTCAGTGGACTAGAAGCTCCAGATGTCAAAGTTCAGTGACACTTGTCTTGCTTCATTTGCTGTTTAATTTCTTGATGTAGTAAGTTCTGGGGCCAAGTCTTTAATTGTCCTTGGCAATTAGCTCTGTGCTCTCCTGTGAGGTAGGTGAGTAGTGGAAAAAGGCCTTTGAAGGCTGTATTAGTTTGACAAGGCTTTTCTGGCATCTGTGTTGTTTATCTCTCTTCCCCTTCTGAAGCAGGATAAAGTAGTGTGGTTCAACATGCCCAGTTCCCACACCTCTGTTTGGAATTTCACGGGTTGCTGTGTGTGCTGGTCCCCTCATGCACTGTGGTCATTTGTCCAGGAACCCACAATGGATGCCCCAGAAACGTTACATCCCATCTGCATTCAATTTCCAGGCAGAAAGACAGGTTGAATCTAGGGAAACCTGAACATATGGTAGCTCTGTGCCCATGTGCTAATTCCATCCAGCCCTGAACAGTTTCCAGCTGTGCAGGGAAATGAAGGCAGGTTCCTGGCAAACAGAGCAGGAAACAACCCTCCGGCAGGTGGGGCTGGCAAGACTGTCCTGGCTGTGACCTTCTGGTGCACTGCACCCTGAGCATCTCAGGTTGTTTGTCTTCCCTTGTGGGAAGAGGAAGGAGTTGTGTCACTACAGAAGTCCTCCCAGGATACCCCAGATTGTCATGTGGTGTGCCTGGTTTGGAGCATGTAACAGTGACACCACTTGCAGGACTAGAGTCCACTGCCCATGTAGTTTCTCTGACTTGGTAATCAGGGCATGGGGGGATTTCTTCTTTTACTGAGTAGCATTGGGTTAATGCACATTAACAAGCTCCATCTGAGCAGCATTTCTGAGGAAGCTCTGATGGCAATATCAAGATGTAGGATTTACTTTGAGGCGAGTCTGCACTCTGCTTCTCCCAGTTGCACTGGGTTCTCATTGCTGCTTTATTTGGGCAGAGGGGAGCTGTTCTCTGTGTAGCTGGTTTCCTGTCTTCAGTTCTTGGAGGCAAACTTTTACATAAAGAGAAGCATTTCAGCATTCTCTGAAACTATCTAGTTCTGGCTAGACTTTCTGATTCTGCAACTACTAAGCAGTAAGTTTCCAACCCTGTCCCGCTTCTTTAGGCATTCTCTCTCATCAAGACTCCATTCAGTGGTATCTTGCTAGAGTAAGGAATGCTGAATGGGGGCAGGCAATATACTTTAGGGAGTGTCTCTCAGCATGAGGCTGAGTGCTGGGTGACAAGCTTACAAACTAGAAAAGCAAATGTCTGGGAAAACAGTGTCAGTAGAATTGCAAAGTGGTCACCATGCTAATAATTTGCACTTCTGCATAGCTTTCCCCATCTAAGAATCCAGAAGTGCTTTGCAAACATTTACTTAATCCTCGCAACACCCCTATATGGAAAAATGTCTCAGTTTTCAGACAGTGAACCTGAAGCATAAAAGCGTTGTTTCACTTTGCCCATGAGTCTGCAGGGTGCCAGTAGCACAGCCTAAATGTCTCCAATTCCAGTTCAGCTGCAAGTCTGGAACAGCCTGGCCCCTTCAAGCACTGACAGCAGTTACGCAGTTTTTGAAAGGGATATGTCAATGGCAAGATGACTCTTGCTGGTGGCATTGTCTTTGGAGCCCTTCCATGCCAGGAAATGCACGTAGAACATCTTCACCATCCAGTTTAACCAGGATGATGAGCACCCAGGTCTGAGGACTCGAGCTAGCCTTGTTTCAGTGTGACCACAGCAGGAGCTATGTAACCGTCTCCTCCCTGTTTCTGCACTTGCCTCTGTGCATTGGTGACGTGCGCTATAACTCTGGTGCCAAGACACTTAGGGCTCTTTCCCACAACTGCTGGTTTGCCCTTCAGGGGAAACTGTGGGAAAGACACTGGAACGTTGCCAGCACTTAAGTGATCTTTGACCATATCTTCATTAGGGAGTGAGGAGGTTTGAAATAGCCACAGTTGAGAAGGGAAGAAGGGAGGGGGAAAGAAAGGCGGGGGGGAACCAGTGATCCAACCTTTCTCTCTTGGCTGTGTAAGCTTGCACTCATGGTTTATATTTGTTAACTCATGGTGCTGAGTTTTGTATGGAGGAAGCAAGGAGCAGTAACTAGTTCAGGTTAGTGATGCAGTGGGGACCCACTCCTACAAAGAGACTCTGTCGTGGCCAGCTTCCAAATGTGTCCTTTGTGATTTCAGTACCTGTGAACACAGTGAAATTATGCTTCATGTCAGTGACAGGGCTTGGAAGGGAACTGAGACCTCCTTCCATGACAGATCCATGGGATCAAGTGCTCTGATTGTAAAGCAAAATGCAAATGCAACAATAAATAAACCTTTCTTAATCCAATCAACCTGGTTATTCTTGAATTCCATAAATTAACTGCCAGTGGGGTTGCTTGAGAAGAGGTTGCTATAAACATGACTTATAAGGAGGGGACATCCAAACTTTGTGCAACCCAGAGATTGCGTTGGCAATTTTCCAAGATCCCCACGGTCTGCTGCTAATTGGCTTAAAATTAAGCAGGTTGCAGCCACCTTCATCTTTAGTACAAAGCAAGGGCCCCCAGGAGACTACAGGTAGCAGCGTGTGGCTGCTCACATCGACAAGGAGCACAGTACACTGGGACATGTAGTCTCCTCATGGCCTTTCTCTGTCTTAACAAGGATCTGGGAGAGCTGCAAGCCCAAGTTGGGCACTTTTGCAACAGTAAGACCACACCCTCTCTCAAAAAGGAAAAAAAAAAAAGTTAGTTTGTGGACTGCTAATCAGCATTAATGAGATAAATAAATTAAAATTTTAAAATACAACAACAAAAAAAAATAATTTCCTCCCTCTCTCCTCTGCCCAGACTACTGGTAGAAACCAAAGCTGGAAAAAAATAGTTGAAAGTCAGCTAAAGTCACCTTGGTAACTGCAGCAATACACTTGCCCAGAACAGGAGACATCAAACCCAACTACAAACAGCTTTAAAGAAACAAAAAGAATGTAATCATCTGAAGAATTAATCTGACAACTGCCCACGTTTACACCTCCCACAAGCTCCCAATCAAAGGGAAGTGTGCTTTAATCTCCTCCAACTCCCTCCAGTTTCACAAAACATGAGATGTGCAGTCCTTAAACTGGGGCATTTCCGGCATGCTGCCTCCATTTAAATCTGCCTTTCCTAATGCAGCAGCCCTGGCTTTTGCAGACTTGTTTTTTCTGGACACTGAGAAACATGATTTTTTTTGTGTGTGTGGGTTGGATGAAGTATTGAATCTGGAATAGACAGAGTTTGCAACATTTTGTGCGATAGCTAGGTCTTAGTCATAACAAGTAAAAATCCACTGGCTTTTGCTGCTGATTTATTTGGTGATGAGGTGGAGGAAGCAAAGGCTTACAGGTAACTGACAGTCATAAAACCAGGGATGTTAGTATTAGAAAGCAAACTCTTTCTGCATTTTCTTCTGAGGCTGAAAACTACAAGCTGTGGATGTTAACGTGTGTTATGACAGGAACTTTTTATTAATAACAACCTAGAAGTCTTGCCGACTCATAATCTGGGCCATCACCCTTTGGAAGGGTCAGCACAAGGATTTCCATTCCCAAAGACAGAATTTTAATGGTCTTGCCAAGTCTGTGTGTCATGCAACATGTGCCAGAGTCTGAAAGTGATGTCACTGTGGACTCTTGATAAATTATGCACGGACCACAACACCCAACTCTTGTTTTGAAAGGTGTAGCTTAGATAGAAGGTTATTTGGTTTCTGTTCTTGGAATTTCACCCTTAATGTTCCATAGCTGAAATTGGGTAAGCTCCGCTGAAACGAAGAAACACAAGTGACTGTGACTATTTTGGAAAAACTTTGTGGAAAGGATTAATAATTTCACGTAATTCAAAGTATTAACTACCATTTTGCTTCACTCTTTCACTTTTTTTGACAGAAGGGGTGGTTACTTATTAATATGAAGTCATAATTATTGACAGCTTTAAAGTCATGACAGTTCCGTTTGATAGTTATACATTAGTCAACATCTTCTCTTGAGCATATAATGACAAACAGCATTTGCTGGTTTTAATAAGATTTAGAAGGCTTTGCCCCTTGCCTCCAGAATAGTGTCGTCATTCCTATTATTGCATTAGCGAATGGAGGCTGTTTCCCCTCTGGACTGTGGCCCCATTGTGCTAGAAGCTGTACTGGCTGGCATGGTGGAAACCAAAACCACACCTTCAGCTCAGGGCATTTGGAGCCCAGCGGTATGGGGAACTGTGCTGTAGCTCTCTGTCCTTCTGAAGCGTGAACCCACAGCAGTGATTGCCTGGGAGGCTGTGTTATGGGACATACCCAGTGCACTTAGGCAGTCCGGGTGAGATGGGCACAGTTTCTTGTCTGTAGCAATAACATTTCTGTAAAACTACTGACCTGCTCCAGAGCACATAAACTCTGGAAATGCATTTAAGGAGTGCAAGCTTATGGCCTGCTTGAAAATCATGCGTTGCTAATGGCTGACCCTTTTGGTAGGGATTGATAAATGAATGATTGGAAACTGTAGGCCACAGGCTGACTTTCCCACAGCTCACTGTGTATATAAGATCTGATAAGGAAGTTGAGGCCAAGCTTAGCTTAAGGTCAACTGATCATTAATCAACTGTTAACTGCACTTCTCAGGTAATCAGCCTGCAAAATGCTGGCCCACTCCACTCTTTGAAGACCCCACCTACAAAGAACTATAAAATGTTTGCCGAAGTAGATTAAACACAGCTTTAAGAGCCACCTATAGACTACAAAGCATGTTGTGTCTTTGCTTCAGGGTTAACCCACCAGACTTGATACTCTGCTGTCAGTCCATCGGCCCACCCCGTGCATAAGCTGTATCCTTGTGTCCTTGCCGGGTCAATTGTTGCTTTTGTGTGTTGCTAAGGCAGAACATGGGATGCATTTTACAGTTTTTATCTTGCAGGGAGCTGAGCTGCTCTCATTTGTTTTCCTGCATGTGTCTGACCTGAACATGCAGAGTATTTGCAGGAAGATACTGAGAGGTATCAGAGTTTAGCTTGTATCCTCATTTCAGAATGGGCAACTCAGCAGCCTGGGTGAAAGGCTCACCTGGGACTAGATGACCTGACAAGAAGCAATAGGCTGATCTGCTTTGGAAGCCACACTGAACTGTGCTAGTATGTGTGTGGTGGATGGGAGTAATTTTGGGACAGCACCCAAACATAAAAATCAAGTAGATGTGTGATCTAAGTCAGCTTGTGAGGGTCAAGCTGTTTCTTTACAATCACTTCCAGATGTACATTGAACGTGGCTTCACGTGGGCAGAGGAAGGATCCAGGCTTATTTTAACGCTGTTACTAAATGGAGCCACAGCCTTGTTTGGCTTTTGGTCTGTGTGACAATGGAACCACATTACAATGTGGCATCTCTCCTGCTTTCCCTGTCTCCCTGCTCTGGTGATTCTGTACTATAGAAACTATCTTAACAAAGTCTTACCTCCTGTTAAGTCCAGGTGACAAAAATATAACTTACATATCGGACACATCACATCAGCCTGTGTCATCCATAAAAATCATAGTCTCCCCCTTCCTTCACTCTTTTTTCTGCCCTGTCAAGTAAGGGATCATGCTGATGCTCTTTGAACATATGAAGCGTTTATTGTCAAGTATTTTGAGATACACCAGTGTGATTATCTGGAGGATTCTGTCTGGCAAAGTTCCTAAACAGGTAACATCATAACCTTTTGTCACAGCCTCACAATATGCTGGTCTTGAAAAAGTAAATGAATAAGAAAGCAAAGCTGCATTGTCTTAAAGCAGCCCTGTTTACAAGGGAAAACAGTCTGCAGATGTTACTTGTCACAGGTAGAGTCCACATTCTGGCTGTTGTACTTTATACTGTTGAAAGCAAAGAGTTCTCAAAAACCTATTGGTTGAACTGTGCAAAGAAATTGGAGACAATTGGAGGGATGCCTCAGATTTTCAATTTTGAGCAAGGGCACAAGGGACTGGACAACTTTTTCCTACAGACCATTGTCTAAGAAAGATAAAGCAAAAGCAGGAGGGAGGGCACACCTAGTAATTCTACCAAAACATTGTATAGTGGTTTGGGGCTTTGTAGAGTGTAGTTTTGCTCCAGTTCTTTCCAGAAATTTTATTTTTTTTTGTATGCTGGGAAGGGGATGCACCATGTGTGTGCACCAGTTCAGATCCTAAGTCATCAAGGTGGGAGCACTGCATGATAGGACTCGGACTCTGAGGGAGGCTGGGTCTCTGTTGGGATGATGAAAACTCAGATATGTCTTTTTTACAATGTGCTGCTGCATCCCTCTATTCACACAATTGGTCTGAAATGCAGCAGAAATAGCATACAGCACTGGGATCCTGAATATGTGTATTTTGTCTCTCCTGCTAGAAGCCGTAAGGACAGTTTAGAAAGTGAGAGCTCAGCAGCTATCATTCCTCACGAGCTAGTCCGCACGAGACAGCTGGAGAGTGTACACCTGAAATTTAACCAAGAGTCCGGAGCACTCATTCCCCTCTGTCTAAGGTGAGTGAAGCCCTCCTCCTCCTCCTCCACTTGTGCTAACATGCCGTGTCTGCCTTGTGGCATTGTTTCACCATACAGACATGCATGCAATGGGTCTGTAAAGGCCAGAGCTGAGATATTTTGCCAAAACACATTAGAAACAGATGATCTTTTTTTTTTTTTTTACATATGTGCTCATCATGGTAAGATTGTTTCTCATTCTTTTTATGTTCTCCAGTGTATTTTGAGTGCTGAAATAGGACAGGGTTAATATAGAATTTATTTTTTTTTTTACTAATCTAATGCTGGCAACACTGTTATAGAAAATGGATGTTTTACTGTATTATGTCAAATAAAACTTAAGTTGTTAATTCTGGCTTATGGACTCAGACACAAGTGGTTATGCAAAGCCCGTTTGCAGTCAGTTTATACATGCAAGCATGTTTTTTAGACAAATTATGTCACTTGCATGATCGAAGGCATAAAACATTGTGTGCACACTCTACACATTGTCTTTTCAAGATTCAGTCTGTGCATACCCCTGTAAGTGACTTTCCTAGGTTTCCACAATTTCAGCCAGCACTGTTTTTAAAAATGCTTGTGGCAAATGTAGTCCTTAGCATAAAGATGAACTGTGGGGCAGAGGCGAATGATTGCAGGTGATTGAGTTACATTAGTTTAATGAGTTACATGTCTGTAGTATCAGAGCTATCAGCAACAGGTGCACACTTGCCTGTGTGTGTTGAGAAAGCAAGGGGGTAGTTAACACAAACATTTTATTTTACATCATAAATGCATGAACAGTTTGTCATGATCAGTTACCACAGCTCAGCCAACCAGCAAGTAACTCACCAAGCAACTCTCTTAGGCACTATATATCCTACCTGAAGTTTTCCCTCTTGCACGTGGGAAGCCATGTTATGTGTGTCACACATGCTCTGAGCCTAAATATCAAAGCCATGATTTCCCCTGTGGAAAGCATTAAACAAAAAAAAAAAGGAAAATGATAACCATAGATGGTCATGTGTGTATATTTTTTCAGCGTTTGCATAAGTAATACAGGTTACATTTGCCAAGCACCAGGGCAATGGATTACTAGGTATTGTCATGGTAGGTAACTTTGGTCCCACCAGTGAGCCTGCTTAGAAATGCATCTTCACATTTCCACTCAATGTGGAGTCTGGATGCTTTTCTGCAGTTTTCATCTTACTGAAAGCCTGGCAGGCCCCTGCCCTTACATACATCAGCACCTCATCATGGGGATAGACAGACAGTGGGATTTAGATGTATTCTGGTTCTATACAAGGCCCCAGGATTAAGGGGGAAGATAAGAGTACGAACTTCCTGCCTCAGAAGGAGGCTTGTGACCTGCTTTGTGGAGCAATTCATTCCTATATTCCTGAAAAATTAATAGTTGCTGCCTTCAAAATGGTTTCCCATAGTGATAGCAGAATCTGTAGTGATCCATCTTCATTCTATTGAATGCCACTTGCACCCTCAATTCATATTCGCCTTTTATTCCCCAGGGGAAGGCTCCTACATGGACGGCACTTTACATATAAAAGTATTACAGGGGATACAGCAATCACGTTTGTATCAACGGGAGTGGAAGGAGCTTTTGCTACAGAAGAGCACCCCTATGCAGCACATGGACCTTGGTTACAAGTGAGAATGCCTCCTTCCTTTTTCTCCCTTTCCTCCTTTACTGTGTTCTAAAAATGATCCTGCTAAGGCCTTATGTGGTTTAAAAGTGTATCAAACCTGTATTTTCTGTTGCAACATCTCCAGTAGCTCTTGCATAATATTTTCAGTAATTATGGACTCAAAAACTAATGTTGAACTGTTACTATTTATATTAATGGAACTCAAATTGATAAGCAGTGGCTGGAAAGTTCAGAAATCATCTGTGAATACAGTAGTGTCCATTTCCTGGAGTCAGCGAACACTTTATGGGCTGTATTTACTCTTGGTTTCTTTCAGAAAGGAATTTGGGGAGGCAGAGTGGAATGACCTAAACAAGACTGGAGCCAGGGCAGAAGAGCTAGAAAGCTGTGGGACTGTGGTCCTACAGAGCCAAGATCTCAGTTTTACATCATCCCCAACAGGAGAGCAGCACAGAGAGCACTGGGTTTTTGTGGGTTTTTTTGTTTTTTTTTTCAATTTTAGCTCTTTCCTATTGATTCCTTGGGGAAAAAAACAAAACAAAACACAAAACTACAAAACCAAAACCCAAAAAACCTTCCAGTTGCTTGAAGCACACACACATTTTCTGTATCTATATTTGTTTTCTGTATTCCTGTATTTCTGATTTTCCTTGGGAAGTCCCCATCTGCTTGGTGTTGAAAGTCAACCCAGTGGAGCAGTGATGCACTAATGATCTGATGGAGTAGTGCTATTCTAACCTTGAATTTCTTCTTAGTTCTAAACATATTGTGAAGGGGAAAAAAAAAAAAAGCTTTAAGTAATATATTTCCACAGAAAGGAAGAGCTCATCTCAGAAGGACTATATGCACATAATACATCTTTGCCTTCACTGCTACTGTGGCATTCCAACCTCCCCTTCTGTTTTGAGGGCAAGGATTTGTTTTAGCATTGTGGTGTTTCCAGTTAACCTTCCAGTGAGCCTTCCACTCCCCATGTTCATATGTCTGGAGGACATCATACCTTCAAATTTGTACAACTTGTAAAGAAGCTGATCTTGGCTAGAATCATCTTGTGTGTAGGGATTTTCAAAGAGCTTGCATGTTTTGATTTTACTGACTGCAGAGTGCAACACTCCGAATGATTAACAGCAAAGGGTCAGGTTTAAGGGTGGGTCATTTGATGTTAGTTCCTGTGTTTGCCAACATATGATATGCAGGATCTGGTGACTGTGTTAACTCCAAACATAAGAGTGTTTGTTTGCATTTACATCACATCTCAAAGTGTCTTGATGTGTACAGTAGTCAGGTAACCTTTAAGCAGTGAAGAATGGCAATAATTAGGTCACCATTCAGATATGTAACTAATACTTGCCATTACAAACCTGGTTGCTTCCATATCTGTTTCTTAGTTGCTGAAAACTATGGAAGATTTTTGAAGAAGATGGGAGGGAGAGGTGGAGAATTGCTGGCTTCTGAGTGGTAGGAAGAAGCAAGTTCCTTTGCTTGACTCCTACTCAATGTATTGGATCTTCTCAGCTGATATGACCATCTTAGCTGCTAGCTCTGGACAGTCCTGTGATAACAATGAAGGAGGACAGACTGGGTGGGGGAGAAAGGGAGTCTGAAAGCAGTCTGGAACAACAGGAGGAGCACCTGGTTTTTTTGAGATACATGTGGGAGTGTTTTAGGCTCTTGGGTTAATATGCAATGGGAGGCTTGATTCGTGCTCAGCAGTCCCTTGTGGTGTTGGGAGCAGAGGAGGGAGGTTCACGTGGCTTTGCTTCAGAAGTAAAAAGTATGGTGCATAAAATTTCTAAGGAGAGCTGTGTTTGATTTGTTACCTTGCAGCCTGGGCTAGTCGAGTTGGCAAGCCCCACAAAGCTTTCACAGAAAGGCCCAGAGAGGATTTTCTTCCTCCTGTGCTTGAGACTCCAGGCACAGCAATGAGCTCCAAGGAGAGTTGGTGGCTGAAAGCAGATCACTGCAATACAGGGGCTTGTTGCAAAGATAAGCAAATGGAGAAACCATGGAGAGGAAGAGAGATGGCAGGCGTCAATTCCCGCGCATTTTTTCCCTAGCTTAAGGAAGAAAGAAGAGGCTAAAAAATCCTGGCCTCGACTCAGTAGCAGCCAGAGACTGACTTCTCTTGAGCCTGAGCTTTGGTGTAGTGAAAGCCCAAACCTGCAGACTAAACACAGTATCTCCTGTTTACATCTCGTGCACTGGAGTGGAGGTTGTCCAAGGTGGGACAGGCTAAAGAGCTGCTGCACATTCTATCAGCCCCTGCTACCCAGGCTGAGCAATGAGCTGAGAGTCACTGGGCTCCAGTGGTGGGTTAGCAGATGACAGGAGTTTGGCAGGTCCCAGCACCATTCCTACCAGACAGGTGTCCACATCACCACCGCAGCTGGTACTCAGTGAGAGCTGTTTTAGCAGTCTCAGCAGAAAAGGCAAGGAGTCATTAGACCATGGAGATTGTACACCCTATTTCTATGAACAGTCCTTCCAGATCACATGCAAGACGTGTTGGTAGGGGAAGCCTGTCCTGCTGCTGCCCATGCTCTGAGGATGATTAGATTATTTCATTCTCCAGAGCTGTCAAATTGGCACCTTTCCCAAGTACTTGGATTATTTTTTTTTTAAGTAACATTTAATTAGTTCTAAAAAGCTAAATTCTATTAAAGGTCTAAGCATGTCAGGCTGGTTTATTTCTGAATTTCTTCCACTGTCATGTATTGTTGAATAGGGAAATTGCTTTGACTCAGAAATGTACAAACATATTCAAGAAGTTCTCCTTGTTAACACTAGACTCCTGTTTATATGCTAGTTAACCGTGGCAAAGTCTCTGATGTGTAACACTTGCATTTACATTACACATGATCAAAGGCTTCCGTGGTTCTTTCTTCCACTCCTCCTTCCCCCAGCCCTGTGACAGCAGAGCCCCCACACCTTCTCCTAAGCAGCTCTCCTCTCCTTTCCGAGGGGTTGATGTTCCCAATGCACAGAGAAAGGCCGTGCAGAAGATGCCCGGCCCCATGTTGGAGGGTTAAGGACACTGATCATGCAGACAAACTCCGACATTAACTGCCTCACAGTGACATTTGTATTTGTGCTGGAGCATCCAAGGTTCTTGGTCCAATGCCTGAGCTGTGACAAGTGTGCAGGTCATCACAGATCAACCTTGTTTGTCTCTAAAACCTACCCAAAGCAAGGTGAGGTTGTGCGTATGTTCTCTCTCCCTCTTTCCTTCCTTCCCTTATGTTCTGGCAGATGATAGAGACACTGTTGAAATGTGTTACTGATCAAGCCCATCCCAATAAAGTTGCTTGAGCCTTTAATACATATTAATATTATCCTGGGGTAGTTTGTGTCAAAGCCTGTCAGCATGCATCATCCTTTGGGAATTACCATCATTAAGTCTCTAGTGATGGGAGTCAGGACATGCTTCTGCAAAGCTCCTTTGCTTTCATGTGGAGCTCTCTGCCCGTCTAACACAAAGCAGACTGTTCACCCCTCCTACCTTGCTCACCTGGGCTGCTTACTCTCCCCAGAGGGGAAAAGGAGGCTTGTTTAACACTACCTTTAGATAATTTCTGCTCCTGCTGCTTTAGGCAGTCATTGTTCCAGGGAAGAAGATGACACTCAAGTCTTTGATCATGTGCAACGTACATGTTATGCATCAGATATTGCCGCAGACTCCGACATACAAGCCAATATAGTGCAGTAAACCCAAACTTACGGAGTTCTTGTTAACATCAAAATCTAGCACACAGAATTTAAGAAATGGCTCTGCACTTTAGCCTTGCCTTGTTACATGTGTGTATTTCAATACTATACCTAAATGAAGGATCATATATATTTCTTACAAAGCATGTCTGCTTCATTCAGTGCACAAAGATGCAGCGTGTTTGGGGGATGATTCAGGGGTGTGGTGTAAAGTAGACTCTTGCCTATAGGACTTCCACTTTGTTCGTTTGTCAAAATTAGAAGGTGTGTAGACAATGAGGCAAGTAATTGCAGAAAAATCACAACAGTCTTATGGTGAAGCCTCTTAAATGTTGCCCTGGAGAATTGGATCCTGTTCCTGCCTCTACTGCTCTTTTTTTTTTCTCAATGCTATTGCAGAGTCTTAAGCTAAAATGTTCTTGCATGGCAACTGAGTTTTTGTACCTTGTTTTCTGGACACCCAACTCAAGACCTGAGTCTGATCAGTGTTCCCAGCAGCAGGAGTCTGAGAAGAATTCCTCTGCAGATACCCCTGTGCACCACAGGGTTGAGTGGGCTGGAAAACGGGGACCTGCGAGTCTTGAGACAGGTACCTGCAAGAAGTAGAAGTTTAGATTTGGTTCTCTCTTTACTCATTTTCCCATGTCTGTTCAGGAAAACCTTCCTCAAGTCACCCTGTGAAAATTAATCCAGTGCTTGCCAAGCATTCCAACTCCACAGATGAACACCAGAAACAATTTCAGGAAGAGATTAAAATCTGTTCTTGCAGTCAGGAGAGAGAAAGGATCTCTCCGGGGTAGAGGGTCAACCTGGGAGTTGAAGATCCATGTTCAGCTCCCCGCTCTTGCAGATTTCTCAGCGACTTTTAAGTCTCTTAACTTCTTTTATCCTCCATCTGCTGTGTGGAGGTTAGCACTTCTCTGCCTGTGAGATTGAGCACATCAGGCTGTGAGAGTGGTAGGGACAGCAAGATTAGGTACTTCCAGTGTAATCCATGCAGGCAGTAGTTGAATGGATTGTACTAAATAAAGGGGAAGAGAGTAGGAGGGAATGGGGAAGCAACTTAAATGATAATGAAAAGAAATGGTGACTAATGGTGGATTCAGTGAGCAGAAACATCATGGGGACTGAGTTGAGCAGAGGTCTTGGGTGAGAAAAACTGTAGGCAATCCTATGATCACAGATTTGTTTCATGAGGCAGATGGACACTGGGGCCAAATGAGCAATGGCACAGACAATCTCTTTGCAGCCATTTCCAAAATTTTGTATGCTCAATGTCACCGGTGTCTGAGTGTAGAGGGTTTTTTTCCAGGTAATTTACTCAGTTTCGGGACTAATCCCTTTTAGGCAGATGGAGGCTATGGTTCATTTGCAGTTGGCACCCTCCGATTCTCAGCATGAGGTCTGTGCCTCTGAGGAGCTTACAGCGGTGGTGGGGTATTATCCTTTGACACCAGCTGCTGCTGGAGGACGTTCTTTACTTGCCTCCCATGCCAGTAGATTCACAACATCCAGCAGACAGCATGTGGATGCTGAGGCTGTGGAAACAGGATTCTTCTCCAATCTCCCTGCCCTTTGTGTTGCCTCCAGTTTTGGCCTCTGATCTGCCCTCCATCCTGTTTTTCTGTGTTTCCATCTTCCCCTTATCCTGTCTCGTCTCTGCTGTCCTCTCCTCCCCTTCATTCAAGTTGGCAGATTTCTTTTCCTCCTCCTCCACATGGCCTGACTTCCAGCAGAAACCCTGAGAGCGCTGAAGATTTTCCCTGCCTTTAGTCCTGATGTGCCTGGTGCTATAGCAATCCCTCACAGCTCAGAGGAATGATCGGAGGGAAAACTGCTCGTTAGCTACTGCTGCCCTGTGTTTGGGTCATAGCTGCCCTGGGCTGGGACACATTTAGTGAAGAAGGGCTCTTCAGTACCTTTTTCTGCCTTTCCCTGAAAATACATGGAAAAACAGTGACTTTCAGAGGCTTCTGACTCAGCAAAGCATTTGCGTGATCAGGAAAAAAGACTTTCCCTTGACCTCCAGGGCATGTTTTGCTCATCTTCCTCACATTCTTTTTAAGGAGTAGTTCTCGTGCTTTCCAACAAACTGACCATACACATAGTACAGTCAAAAAGTACTTTTTCCAAAATACCTCTCTGAGATAACTTGATTCATTTTCCATAAAAACATTAAAATAAAATAAAATCAAAAACAAGGTATCCAGCATGGAAAAATAAGTTGAGGCTTAGGACAGCAAGGTCAGACTTCCCATAGAAAATGTTAAATATACCTGTAGGCAGGATAGGTACATGGAGGCTGCGGGAAGCATCCAGAATTCAGGAGCTATCAATATGCACTATCTATGCTGGTAGTCATGGGGGGTGGGGGGTGAGAGGGAAAGAATTACTGTGAGCAGGGTCACAGGGGACAATTCATTCTTTTGGTTTGGCAACCTAAGTGAAAAATCTGGAAAAGAAGATCAGACTGAGCCCAATCTTTAAATATTTTCAGTTTTTCTTGCTGAAACAAAAGCCTTAAAGAGACCAAAATCTGCAGAAAAAAAAGAAAAAAATCCTTTTGTGTTGAATGAAACCAGAAATAGGTTTTCTTCAATAAAAACAGGAAAGAAAAAAAATAACTAGTTTTGCAGAATAGAGCTGGATTTGTTAGAAGTTTTACTTTCTCTAATCAATATTTGAGGGATGGAACACATAGGACCCCCTTTTTCTACTTCTTTTCCTTATGGGCATGACAACTATAGGGTATTTTGCTTTTTCCTCAGCTCATCCAAATGGAGTTGTTCCACATCATATAAAACACTGAATTAGTCACAGAGGCAGGGAGCACAAGAGAATGACTGTGTTCCGGCAGAGTTAGGACATTCCCCTGGAAATGAGCACATCTGGTTCTTCTCTCTGCTATACCACATGCTAAATCATTTATGCACATTGGCATAATGGCGGCATCAGGGGTTCAAAGCAACGTTTGAAAGAACTACTCTGATGCTTTAGATACTCACTTGTAAGTGGTAGCTGTGGGTCAAGTCCTCTCTTGAAGATTGATTTTTGCTCTCTCTAGACTTGAATAGGTGCGTTACACCTAGCATGGTGATTTTAAGGGCCACACCCACAGACTGGTTTAAGTCATGTACAACTACCACCTGCTCTTCTCCAAAGCAGTTTTATGCATCTACCCATGTCTGTTCAGGAAAACCTTCCTCAAGTCACCCTGTGAAAATTAATCCAATTTTTTTTTCAGAATCTTTCAGGTGGCTTTTCCCAAATTCTTGAGCAGATCTAGGAAATGTAAGCTAACACTTTTCTAGTAAGTTTATCATCTTCCCCAGATACTCCCCCAAAACCTCACTGCATTATCCCTTTGTGTTAATCTTCCTCACTGCTAAACGAGGCACGGGAAGAAACTCACACTAGGGTAGAAATGTTCCGTTAGGTCATCATGATTCTCCCCATATCAACTTTCCTGCAAGATGTTTTCTAGTTCAGGCTAGTTTTGGATGAGTCAAGTTCTTTCATCCTTATTAAGATGACTGTCTATCCTGCTGCCTAATGCTCCTTCCTTACTATTCAAACTGCATTTAGGCTACTTTCTGTAGGTTTTCTTCTACCCACTTGAGTGTTCCCTGAAATGCCTGTTCTTCCTTTGCTTTCTCACTCTAAAGGAATTGCTAGTGTCTGTTGTCTTGGCTCCCTTGTCAGCCTGCTCCCCAGCTGAGCCAAACTTCATGTGTTCACTTAAAGCAGCCCTGTCTGCAAGGTGGATCTCGTCAGGATCAGCCTTGTAGTTGGGAATGTCATGGAGAGATCCCACAAGGTCAAAATCTTTCATCATCATCATCTACTTCCTCTTCTGCAATTTTAACATGTGGTGTGAAGCAATAGGGTCCCTGAGGCATCTATGAGTGGATGTTTTTGCTTTAACAAGGAGGGTTGCTTTAACCCATCAAGGGTTGCTCCTGGAAGAGCAACAGTGGAATTTCCCATCAGAGGTGTCCGTTGCAATGCTGGTTACATTTGACACTGTAATGAGAGCTGTGGTGGATTCAGGCAGCAAGGTGACTTCTTCAGACAGCATCAGGGCTGGGCGTGATATAGAAAGATGCAGTGACAAGGCCTGTGTCCTGAACCACTTGCAGTCAAAACAAAACAGTATAAAGAAGGCCAAGGCAAGGGGAGAACAGAGAGATGGGCTGGGGGATGCTTTTGGCACAAAGCAGGATTCATGAGGGGGGCTTACTGGTAATGTTTCATTTCAGTAGGAAATGTTGACACACTTTGACATCAGCTTTTGCTGTGGTGTTGACAGGAATTAAGTGGAAACATTTTCAGAGCAAAGGGCTCCTAGAAGTTTCTGGGTATTTGCAGATGTAACATGACATGTAGCTTAGGGTACAACTCCTCCACCCCTTCCAGGCATAGCACCTGAATGAATGAACAGTTTCTTAAAAGGGTTGGTATGGTTTACACAGGGGTTTATTGCAATGTATTCCCACCTTCTCTGGCTGAGCTGTACAAGCCAGCTCTGTCCTAAGTCCAGAACTAATAAAACATGGTTTCCTCTTTTTGACAAACCTGTTAGAAAAGCAAGTGGCAGTGTTTAATGCAAACAAAGCACTAGGGCAAAGTGTGGGATAGTTTGATTTGTTTCTAGGTAGGAAAGAAAATTGCATATTATTAGTAAAAGTACCCCTGCTTTTTTGTCCCTGGTGGGCGCTTGTGTCTTGCCCTGTACAAAGCATGTTTCCTGAAGTTGAACAGAGCTGCATCTCAATTCCTAGCTCAGATTCTGAGGGTCTTCCTTCATCAAAGACTTGCCAGCTGTGCCAGGCTTTCAACAGCAGCATGACCTCTGGCCCCACTCAGCCTTTCCTGAGCTGAGAATTTCAAGCCCTCATGGTACGGTTGAACCCTATATAGCGAGAGATGGGGTGTTAACTGTGGGGTGGTACCTATAAGCTGACTATAAAGTCTTTAATGTTTTACTAAGCACCGATTGCTTTCAAAGTCAGGGGAACTCATCTGGAGCCTGATGACCTTGTGTATGTTTTTAGATCTTGCCTGTTTTCATACACTTGCAGCCACATACCTGTAACGAGTCACAATACAGGTTTCTCAACTATCTGCGGGTATGAAAGCTTCAACACAATCTCCTTCAGTTGACCTGTAGGTAAGAAGTAGGTTTCAGCAAGCTCAGGTGAGACTTGCCACGAGAGGGAGACATCATGCATGTAGCCCATGTGGTCCCTGAACACATCCACCTGAGTAAGAGTCTAGCACGGTATTTTGTAACATGTCTGGGCACATGCAGCTGTTAGTGAAGCAGTGAGAACTCAAACACTGGACCTCAACTATGCAGTATGTACCTGCGACAGAAAACAGGGACTTATCTGTTTGCTAGTCATCATCTTCCAAGCATCTGCGGCTTGAGTAACAGCCACAAAGCACACAGAAGATGGAATCTAGATCTGCTAGCAATGGGTCAGCACATGTCTGGGCCTCTCTGGATCAGGTCAGGGAGATTCTGGTGGGAGCAGGACCATACAGGGCTGAAGATGTTTCAGGTACCCACAGCTGTCTAGTGAGGTCGTTCCCTGTTCATACTGCAAACAGCCCTTACAAAGGCTGAGCTACACCCTGGAACCAGCTTCAGCAGGCTGGGCTGGTGGGAGTGTTTGCACAGAGCTGTGAAAACACAGTGCTGTGAGCACCCAAGACCCTGTGGCACCCGGAAAGCCCGCCGCCGCTTGGGAGAGCTCCTTTGCTTCCTCAGCACCAGCTGAGAGATTTCATGGGAGAAAAGGCCTGTTCATTGCACATGGGATGGCTTCGTTTGCCCTCCAGATTGCGTTGGCTTTTCCCATGGCTGCGGCACAACAATGGGGCTCTGTTTTCCTTTGAGAAGGGAAGAAGCTGCTTCATCACTGTGATCTCTGTGCAGTGTCCTGTTGATAAGATCCGTTAACAGCATCAGTGGAAAACTGTAGATTCAGGTCTGAAATATAAAGTGAATGGGGCCTAGTTGTTTAATTTGAGCTTCTAAGGTTTAAATCCCAGAGGAAATTAAATTAGGTGCCTAGAGCAATGGCAGTCTGTCATGTTTATTTGCTTGGAATGTCACCTTTAATATCATGCACATATAACGTGTGTGTGTTATTGTAATGGGGTATCATACTGTGCAGGAACAGGCATGCTACAAGAATTGGGAACCTGAAATATTGTGAGAGAGGGAAGCTGAGATGCTATTGGATTTATTCTGATCCTTCTCCGTAGGAGCAAAGGCTCGCTCACCAGCATGAAGGTGGTTTTGCTAATTGCAGGTGGGGGTGGCAGCCTGATCTATGAGGACAGGCCGTAATGCTCTTGGGCCATTTTGATGGGGCTACTTCTAAGAGGAGAAATCCCATCTGGACGTGAATCCAGAACAACAATACTTCTTGCTTCAAAGCCTTCTGGAGCAGTTGGTGTGCTGCAGACATATGCCTTCCCCTTGCATCCTCAGGAGTGCTCAAGAATGACAGTTTCCTGTACCAAGGAACACGGCTGCTTGCATGCAGCTTTGGAGACTCCCTTCTTCTCCAAGAAGGAGAGCAGGTCTCCCCCAGCAGTGTGGGGTAGTAGGGTTCGGGCTGTTTGTTCTTTTTTGACATGAGCTGTTATGGATGGGCTCCGAGTGACACAGTGTGTGAATGTCACTGCAGCAGTCTGAGCCTGTGCCACCTGCCCTCCACCAAAGTTAACTGTCTGCATGAGGCTTGCAGAACGACACTGCGATCTGCTCTCAGTGTGCTGCATAGAGCAGGCTGCTGTTGCTTTGATCCCACAAACTCAGTCCATAAGACAGCTGAGCTGTGGACTCCTGTCCCAGTCCTCTTGTCAGACCCTTCAGGGAGCTGGTTCAGCTCACTACATGAGCAGAATTTTATTTTTTTTTTCTGAGGGATTACCAGAAATCACTGTGAGGGGTCAGTGAGCTGCAGATGGGCTCAGCCATCTCAGGGGACTGCACCTCAGGTCAGTGCTAGCCACAGTGCTCCATGTAGGCTTGTTCCTGCTCTGGCAGCCTGTGCATTCGCAGGGACCTGGCCTGTCCCCGCCCTTCGTTCTCTCCACCCTTTGCTGTTTACCCCTGCATACCCTGTCTTGTTTTCCTCCAGCCTTAGAGCAGCTGGCTGCCTCACACACGTGGGTCCCATTCCTCTGCTGCCTCTGGCACCTTGGGAGGGCTCAGAGGTCTTCCTGCTGCGCTTGTCTTCTAGTCCCCCTGCCAAAGCTGCGGCTCCTCATTCCTGCTCTCTCACTCACCCATCCCAACCTCTGGCATTTTTGCTTATCCATGAATGGCTGAATATTAATTTCCTCCTTGCCTGATTGCTGTGAATACCAATTCCTCCTCCTTTTTCCGTCTGTTCTGTAGATTTTGATGTCTGCCAGATTATTTTCATTCCCTCACCCCATTTCAGGCTGCACCTCCGCAGCAATCGATCTGCTCCATGCAGACCCCCAAGTCCCCACCCAGTTCTTCCTTCTGAGATGAGCGATCAGATTGCCCTGCTGCCTCCGACATGGACAGACAGCTTCTTCCTCCTGCAAACAGTCAACAAACGAGTGTCTCCGGTTCAACAGGCAGAATAGTTTTACAGGCTCCTGCAAAGAGACTGCAGTAGTTTGCGGTGGTACTGCATGTTTCAGTGCAATGTTTCTCAGCTTGCCAGTCTGCAGATTGGTGCCAGGTGGCAGAGTCCTGTCCAAAGCAGCAAGCTCCTGGCTCCTAGCTGAAGCACGTTTTTTTCAGGCTTGAGGTATGATCAGAAAGGCCCGATGGAGGTGTCTGCATCCATGCTGAGCAGCTTGGTCATAAACCCTGGCCTGGAGCCTGCTGCTGGTTGAAGCTAAGCAAAGAGGGGAATGTCGTGGAGAGGGGAGGTTGCAGTTCCCTCATCCCCTGGGAATTCTGTGTTCAGTGGCAGCAGAATGTCAGGGTTGAAGGGGAGAGAACTGCAGACACTCAGTAGCTCTCAGACATGGATTTAGTTTTTTCAGAACTCTTCTCTTGCCAACTAAAGGAAGAAAGGGAAACCAGAGTCTTCTCTTTCTGTCCAATAGCCCTGCTTGTGTGTTACCAAGATGAAAATCAGAGGCTTCCACTTGCCAAATGACCTATGGCATCCTGGCGGTCACTCACTCCTCACTGATGTTACTGGCACCGAGAAGCTGGTGGGCATGGGAGGTGGCTTTCTGCATGGTGGTGGAACAGCCTGGCTGCTCCTCTTCCAGATGTGAGCTGGAGGGGACAGTGGAGAGCAGTGGGGCTGGACACTTGGCTCCATCAGTGTTTGGTGCTGGAGAAGTCCCTTCTCTGGGAGGGAGCACAGAGATCATGGCTGGGGAGAACATGGAAGGGGAAGGGTGAGAAAGAGGGCATGGGGATGGTGGTTGGCTCAGAATGGAAAGGAATGTCAGAGACAGAGGAAAGGGTGAAGTGAAGGAAGGAAAGGAGGAGCAGGGGGGAAGAAACAAACCTGTAGGCTGAAATCCATTGGATACTGCTGCAACCTAACTCCCAAGAATGCTGTGCCGAGGCCCCCTCACCACGTGGGGATGTTTGCCTGGTCCTGCACTGCTGTCTCTGCTACTGTGCCAAGCCAGCTGGCCTGCCTGGAGCTCTGGCCTTTATGGATGTTGTGAACAGAGGCAGGACGTGTTTACTTTTGGCTATCACATGCTTTTTTAAAGAGGGTGGGAGTTCCTCCCCTTGAATTTCCAGAGCTGGTTTACCCCCTAGTGGCTCTGGTTTGTGTGGCTTGGGGAGCTCCGTTGAACTAGGGTCATGACCCTCAGCTGGGAATTTTGACCCATCAGCAGCTGCTTTCCTGGGCCACTTTGTGCTTGCCAGCCTGGTCTTGAGATGAGCCAAAAGCTTTCCCAGCACAGGCACACGGGATGAGCACGTGCGATACAACATGGAGGTGCCTAGCGCAGGCCTGGGAGCACCTCTCCTACCCAGCATCATCTGAATGATGTGCTGTACTCAGGTCAGAGCCCTCCTCGTTCTCTGTATGGGGCTCAGGCTCTCTACATGCTGCTGTTTCCTGATTAAATTGGGATCTTAGCTTCAATGAATGAGATGTAAGTGGCAATCTCCCACTGTCACTCCAACAGTTGTCATTGACCCCTTTTCTTCCTTCCCCACTCTGTCTGTCTAAAGCCAAGACTAATTTTAGACTGAGGAAGATAATTGAGGGTCAGAAAAGATTACTGTATAATTATTTTTTTTCAGTGGTTGGGGTGGGAGGCAAAGTGAGGAGCTCCTTGGTTTCAAACCTTTATATTGTGGGAAAGAAGGGCATAGGGGAAGGAGCAATCTGGTACAGTCTTGCTCTCTGCAGAAGTCGTTCTTTTTCGTGGCAATTAGCTAAAACTAGGAGTGTAAAGGTGTAAACTGCTATTTCCTTTGCAGATCCTATTGACCGAAGAATTCGTAGAGAGAATGCTGGAAGATTTAGAAGATCTGAATTCTCCAGAGGAAGTAAGCCTACGTCATTCCCATATCTCCCATGTACTGTCCAGAGAGCTCAGCCTGTCTGGCAGCTTGCCTTTGATCCTCCCCTCAGCTCACAGGCTGCAGCCCTGCCCCATAGACTTGAGACCTTGCTAAACCTTCACATCTGCTGTGAACTAAGGCACTGAGAGAAGGGATTGAACTATAGACAGAGATGGGTATTAAGGGAGACTCTGTATTTCCTTTCTGCCAGCATCTTTTCCGATGTGATACCTGAGCACCCTGAATCAAAACAGTGCAGACCCTGGGCCAGGTGTTGGGGTTTTCTCTATGCCATGCATAGTTTCCTCAGCGGCAGCTCCAGGCTCATCACTTTCCCTGCTTTCAGAAAGGCAGTGGCAGCACCTTCTCTGCTGAACAGTGTGCTGTAGGGGCCTCCTTTTTTGGGCCTGGGGAGCAGGCAGGGGCTTTTTCACATCTGCTACTTGGCCTTCACCTGCTGCCCCTGCACAGTGTGCAGAGGACCATCACTGGCCTGAAAGCGTTATAGCAGCAGCCAAGGGAGCTTTATAAAGCTTTGCTATGTGGTACTAAACTTCCCCCTGCCATGTGATCTCTTCCTGGGGAACATTTAACACCCTGTCTCCCATGCATGCCATATAAATATTCTGCTTGACTTCAAAGAGCAGTGGCAGAAATGACATGTAATATTTTTAATCCCATTTTTTACAGCTCCCTGCAGACTCTAAAGAAACTTTCTTTGGCTTGTAGAGCAGCCCTCCCATCCCTTGCCCTGTTCCCCTCCCCCCAGGAAAATCTCAGGGCTCTAATTGTTTAATCCGGAGTTGATTTAATGCCAGGGTGTTCTTCCCTGTGTGAGTGAGGGGAGCATGCTGCTGGCTGTGCAGTGACTTTCAGGCCAGCTTTTATCCAGTTAAACCTAATCCAAAGCTCATTTTTGCTAGTGACAGGGAAGCCCAGGAGCACTTTGGTTTGAAGGCCCTTCAGTTAAGGCTTTGGATGGCTCATGTTCCTTCACACTCTGCTGAGAGGCAGAGGCAATAGGCATGGCAGCTCCTGGCACAGCGACCAGCCATTCAGTTCTGAGTTACTGTGACTTTGCTAAATTAAAAGTGAAAAACAAACAAATGCAAAGGATGACTTCTCCAAGAGGATTGCTTTGGAACCACTCCTGTTTATAAAAAGGAAAATACTTGAAATGAAATGTGATCTTTCAGCATTCAGATTCCTCCAAGGATTTCTAACTTGCAGGATCCCAGTTTGGGCCAACTGAAGGCATTCCTCAGCAGCCCTGACTGTTGCTGATGATATTCATGTGGTGGAACAGGGTGCTGCAAGGAGAGTCTTTGCTGCATTAAAAGCCACCTGTGTTAAGTAAAATTAAGTGAAATCTTCTGAGTATCTTAGCATGTTTTTCACACGTCCTAGACACTGAACTTAGAAGAATCCCCTGGGCAATGTAGGGCCACTAGATTATATGGTGCAAGCTGTACGCAGGGCTTGAGTTAAAGAAGCAACCATAAATGGGACTTGGGCTGTTTATGTTTCCTGGAGAAGAAAGAGTGGGAGTTTGTGGTAGCCACTATCATGAAGGAACCTCCTGCCACACCCCAAGATCACGGGTCAGACCCTGAACTGCCAGCCCATATTAAGGTCAGTGGGTACCAACTGCAGGTTACCCTCATATACAGCTGCAGATGAAGCAAGGTCAGGAGCAAATTCATGTTAGAGCTGCCCTTGCTGTGGAGCAGGCAGCTGGAGGGGGTCTTCTTTAGCAGGAACCTGCCACTGGGCATGTGTTAATGTCCTTCAGAGACAAGGCACTTCTGGGAAGAAAGACAATTGGATAAAAATGGATGATTTGCCGGTCACTGTCCCCTTGCACCAACTCTAATTCATGTAGCCCCTGGGAAGCTTATGGCACTGCTGGCCTTGATCTGAGGACTCCCCTAGAAGAGGACCACTGTATCTGTAACAGTTCTGAATTAGCTACCTCCAGCTCAAATTGTCACTGATGGTGGGGGATCCTGGTGCAATTCCTCCCTGAGAGTCCCATCGGGGTGCAAGGGACTGTTGCAGTATCTGGCAGTGCAACATCATGAGTGCAGCAGGGTTTTAAAAACAAAATGATTCTGCAAAGTAGCTTTCATAGCTGTCCCACACGTGTTTTGGACCCTCAGGCTGGGCACTGGGATTGCATGAAATGCTTGTGCAGAACTGTTTGCCATCCAGCTGTGGAGGGGGCAGATTTGCAGCCTAGGAGATTCCACCCCACACCTCACACACCCCCCACAGAGCTGGTTTTGGGAGATCTGTATGAATGTGTGGATCCTGGTCAAAGGTGGCTGTGAGAAGGGTTGGGGTGAGCCTTCTTGGAGCTCTGTTCCTGCATGGTCCTGTTTAGGATCAGAGATGTTGGGGGTGACTTCCCAGGCTAAAGTGGGGTGTCCTGGAGTGACATCAGGATGAGACCAGTACACTTGCCTTGTTTGGGAAACAATGGCCAGGGACAGTGCTGTGTAAACCAGACTGGAGCAAAAAATCTCTGTTCCCTGTGCTTCAATCAATGTTTGCAAAACAGCCTGAGCAGCCGCGTGCCTGTGTGAATATGAGGCATTGTATGGGTGCTCTGCAAAGTCTTTGCACCAGAGGTGGGTAGAACTGGAGCAGAAATGTGACAGTTTGTTCTCCTGGAAGAGGTGACCCTTTGCAAGTCTGTCACCCATCAGAGCCATGCTAGCTCATGTGCATCCCACCCTGTATGAGCAAGGGTTTGAAAGCTGCCATAGGTTTCCTTTTAAAGCGACTGGAGGGCTCTGGGGGCCAGGGTAGGTGAAAGGAAGGGGACATGATCAGGTAGGAGGGGGAGATACTTGGGCTGTGAACTTCCAGAGAGGGAGGGGAAATCATGACAAGAGCAGAAACCCTCTGAAATCTGTCCGATGAAATAAACAGCACTTGGGCTGAAATCTCAGAACTTTACTTTGGCAGCTGAGGCCCAGGCCACATTATCTAATGTCCCCTGCCGTCCAAAACATACTGATGGAGAAATGTTTTCTTAGTGGCCTCTTGTTTTAAAAAATAATAATAACATGGGGCTGTGTGCCTTTGCAACAGTTTGTCTTTTCTGCGCAGGTTGTAGCGACACACATTAAGTGGTTCTCCTTTCTGTCTTACAGTTTAAACTTCCGAAGGAGTACAGCTGGCCTGAAAAGAAACTGAAAGTTTCCATCTTGCCAGATGCTGTGTTCGACAACCCACTGCATTAGAGCTGAATTACACCCTTCTAAAAACTGGGAGAGCCAAGTTACTGTCCATTACCCAGTGACTCACAGGATAATTAATGCAGTAAAAACTCTGCCTGCAAATAAAAGAGTTTGCTGCACAACCACTGCAAACAGAAGAGGAGCTACTCAGCACCAGCCTAGACCGAACTGAGCCCTTTCCTTTATCCTTCCCAAGGCTGAGCTCTCTGGGAACAGCCTGCGTATGTGTGAGTGTGAGTGAGAAATATTTAACTATGAAAATTAATAGTAAGAATCCTTTCTCTCTCCTAGCTACAGAACTCCCCTCTGCCTTAGCCCAGGGTGTAGACGCTCTGCACGCCTGTATTTACACATGCATTTCTGCCAGGTGCGAGCCTATAATCCATGGATTAAATGTTCTTTACGTGACTCTGGAGTCCTTTTGTTAGCCAAACTTTTACTGACTGCAGAACTGTTCTTCCATGTGCTATTTTTTTTTCTTTCTTTTCAGAAACGGAATGGTATTTCCCCTGTTTAAAGGAGGCCAAAAGCTCACATGCTTGAAGCTGAACAGATTTAAAGATGAACTTTCTAGTTCAGTCAAGAAAAACAAACCCAGATCTTCCCTGCCCTCAAATTAGGCATGTTTTAAGTGTTGGTCTTGGTGCTATTAGCTATGGTATTGCTGCAAACAGAGGCAACTTTATTCTCGCGCATCCTGTCCTTGTGCCTAACCCCAGGGAAGGTCGCAACCTCTGGTTTTGCACAAGCAGGAGGAAGAGAGCTACTGGGGCGGGGGAGATCTCCTGTTTACAGTGTGTTTATCTTTAAAGAGATACTGTCAAGTATTTTTTCCTTGCTATTGTACAGAATTTGAGAAGCTAGAAAGGACCATTTGTTCACAGGGACAACTTCAGCAGCTCTGCAGGATCCAGAGGGCTGCTTGAAAGCTTATGAAACGTAGTTCTCCACTGCTCTAGCGTAGCAGAGAGGAGAGTCAGCCTCAATAAAGCCAACTAGTCTCCCTGTTCCAGCAGGGTTGTGCCCTAGTGCAGCTCCATTTTCCCCTCTAGCCTTGTGGTGGCTCTTCTTGCTGACGTCCCTCCTTTCAGACAGATTTGAACTGCAAAGCATCAAAATCAGTTTGAAAAGACCCTCTCTCTAGATCCCTGTGGCTTTCTCCTTGGAGCAAAACATGGTATGCGGAGGAGACAATCTCTGCAGGGTCGCATTGTGTCTCTGCATCGAGATGCTGGCCCCCGTGGATATGCTGCAGCAAACCACTGCAGGCTTTACCCCCTGCTGCTGTTGCAGGTTGTTTCTGATGTATATTCTGGAGCCTTCCTCTGCCCATTATCTTTTGGTGACAACTCTTCACTCCTTGTCAGGGGAGGTGCAGCTTTCTTTCCACCCCTTTCTGCCTACAAGATAACTTGGCAATTTATGCAAAACTGCTGTGTGATCATAATACAAGTATAACAAAAGCTTTTAACACTTTAACTCCCCTGATCAAACAGCAAAGTCCAGGAGGCCCCACAGTACCCCAGGGTTGGTTTTCTGTGTTTTCTGATTTAATGTCTTCCTGGCACAGTGAGCTTTGATGTTTTTTTGCATATATTTGAGTCTGGTTAATGTTGGTCAAGAAGCAGAGCTAGGAGCCACAAAGCTTTCCTTGGACTCACTACAGAATTCCTCTGTGGCCTCAGGCAAGTCACTCAATGTCTCTCTGTGCAGAGAGGGTGATTATTGACTAGAGGGCTGTAGGACCTACCGAAGCATGCCAGGTTTTGCAGGGGAGGGCGTGCTTTGTGTACAAAGTAGTATTTGTATATTATAATTGTTATAATTTAAGGCAGGCCAAATGCAGGGTCCAACACTGCTCGGCAGAGCCTTCCTTTCTGCAAAGCTATGAAAGCAATTTCCATGTAAATGAGTTTGTCATTTTGTCTGAACTCAGAGAATCATCTTAAAATCCTGCTGCAAAAGAACAAACTTTCAGATATGTGCATGTGCCAGCCAGCAGGATGTCTGTGCTGTGGCAGACTGCATTCATCTGTGAGATCTCTTGGACAGTTTTCATTGTCCTCGTTAGCACTAAGCATCCCTTCTGCAATGTAGATGTATATGCAGGGGACAGCATGGGTGAGAAAGCCACATGAAAATGTACCAGTCCAGCTTCATAAGTGACGTGCCCAAGTGTCCCACCACAAGCTAATGAACAAACAGACAGTTGTGGCAGTTGGGAAAAAGGCAAGGGCAGCAGCTACAGATTTGTCCCAAAGCCATCCTCCAACAGTAGCCCATGGACTGCTCTTGCACAGGCTTGCTGGGGGTGCCTTCAGCAGAGCTGGCCCGTTGCCACGATGCTGGCTGCTCTTCCTTGTTTCCAGATGCTGGCTCTCATTAAAAGGAGCTTAATGTCTACATCTTAGTGGAGAAGGGACATTTGGAAGGTCAATTGTTGCTGTTCCTGCAGAGATCAGCACGGGGCAGAGAGAAGTCCATCAGACCCTCTCTGGGCTCTGACACACATCTGGAAAGCTTAGGACCTCCTGCCCTATGAACTCTTTGAGCGTTCGCAGCGGGGATGAGGTGCTGTATGCAGGGAAAGCATCTCCTCCAACCTGGCTTGTGCCCCGGTCCTGCCGTTCTTCTGTGTATGTTTTCCTCATCGTATTTACTCTCATCAGATGCTCTGGGTTGGGCTTTCATTGACTTCAGACGGAGCATGCTGAATACATTTGGGATCCACCCAGTATCCTTGTGTGTGTGTATTTTTGTTCCATGTCATGTATTTATATATAGTTCTGTGTATTTGAGTTATGAACAGGTGGCATGCCAGAAATCTCTATTTCTGAGACACTTTCTCACAGATCTTTGCTGGTAGCCAGATAACAATTGAGGGGAAGGTTTGAAGGGAAGGAAATGAAATCTTCCTATTTAGTTAAGGGCCCAAATATTAGACAAATAGCTGCTAAAATAGGATTCTCTGTCTTATTGTTAGACCAACTATAAGAGAGAAACTGGTAAAAGTTAGTCTTCAAGCCCCAAGGTCATGTTCCTGACTCTCAACACCTATCTGAGAATAAGAAAGTAGCATGTTACTCAGTATCGTGAAGAGCTGTGCACCCACAGGACCTCCCTTAATTCACATCAAGTTTGCAACTGTGCCAAAGGCTTCCTCACTGGCAAGTAAGTGAGATCTCACGTATGGATATTTTCATCTTGGGGCAAGAAGACATGCCCATGTGTGAAGGAAATGGAAAAGAAACCTTTGTATTTTAGTGAGCAAGTGGTTTGAAACAGGGAAGTGCAGCAGTGTTAATAAACACCGTGGTATTTTTCTATCCCAAACTTGCTGAGATGGTAGCTCCACTGGTGTTTTTTTCTAGATTTTGTAGAAGGTCTGAAGCAGGATTGTATGAAACCAAAGCTGGCGAGGCTCATGTTGGCTAAGAATAGTTGTCTGGGTGGAAATAAATGCAGTTTAGAAGCAGCAAGTACAGATTTTCTCCTTCCTGGAGAAGTCTTGTGATGCAGGTATACAGAGACATTTCCAAAGATGAAGAGCCTTACAGCAGACCTGCAATGCCTTGAAAATCCAACATGTGACAGCAATTCTGACACAAGATAAGTCCCAAAAGCCAGGACTGCTCTCCCTCTCAACTCACGATTAAAAGTGGGAGAAGGAATGTCTAGTTTCAGTATTAAAGTATGTAGGATACACTCTGAGCAGAGCAGTCAGTCTTGTAGCTGGTGTGACCTACAGTGATATTTTCAGTGGCTTAAATAGGTGGTGCCTTCTGTGTATAATGTCTTTGAGGATGGTGATATATTGGTTTTACTGTACATAGATTATTTGCCGACATTGATTTGAAATTGTATTCTGAAGCTCTTCACTTCAAACATTCAGTTGCTCTTGGATGGCTTTTGAAATGACACCATTGGGACATCAAATAGTCTTTGAAGATGTGGGGGTTGTATTGTTTTTGCACCTGCAACCAGTAGAAATACCTAGGGGGTGTAGTTTAAAACAAACAAACAAACAAAAAAACATCTGAAAGTGATGCTTGGCTTGGAGGGGGCAGATTGCTGGGGAGAGGTTGTGTTGTGCGGGAGCCATGTTAACAGCCTGCCTCCTGCACCCACAGCTTGGACTTGTTCCGGGCAGTGCAGTCCTTATGCATCTCAGGCGCTGCAAGCAGAGCTAACCCGGGTTTGGGGAAGCTAGAAACCAAAGTGAGAATCATCAGGGCCTTGGCACAGCATGGAGTCTCTATAGGCAAGTCCTTCCTCATTTCCATGGCACGACCCACTGAGGTCCTGCAGGGGTGCATGCAGCTGGCCACGCACATCCCGCTGCGTCGTGTTCACACTCTGGTCTGTACCCATCGCTGATGGTAGAGACTGCAAATGGCTGTGTTAACTGCATCTGAGGTTGAGTCAAAGATGGGGAGTGGCAAGCATGGCTGCTTCAGGCTCATTTGTTACTCTAATCACTGTGGTGTGATGAGTAGAGCTTGTGCTCTGCTGCCCCTCATGAGAACCTCCAGGCTGGTCACTGAGCAAGCTTTATTGCTCACCCACCGTCTGTTCTCTTTGTCAAATGTCCCCCCTGGCTCCTCACAAAAACCTTTCTCTGATGCTTCACTGGAAAATGTTAGGCTGACTACATGCTTTGTGGGACATGGTTAGATGACAGGCTGGCATGGGACCATGGATGCTCAGCTGTTGATCTGTCCTGATGACTACTCCCTCCTCCTAGGTAGGTATCTAGAGTCCAAGACCTGCCTTGACAGCTTGTATGTGGCCAGGGCAAAGCAGTGTCAGGTGAGGAGAAGAGATCTGCAGAGCTTCGGACCAGAGGAAACCCTTAGATCCGTAGAATATGATTTTCCCCTAGCCCAGGGCACAGCCTTGGCAGTACAAAGTATTGGGCTTCATCCCCTCTGCTGTCACAACCAGGTGCCATGACGCGTCCAGTGCCATCAGAGCCCTTCCACCTCCCACCTCCCTACATGATTGCCCTGCATTTAGAGTATTTATTGTGCCTTAATTCTCCCTGTGAGCAAGGCTGTAAGAGCAGATGAATTGTCAACCAGGAGCAACCAGGAATCCCTTTCTCTGCATCTGTCCCTATCGATAAACGCTGGCCTGCACAGTGGCCAAACTGTATCCACAACAATCTCAACGTGCATGTTTGATGGTGGGGTTCACCTCCCAAGATTTTAAAGCTGGATTTAGGTCTCTGGGACTGTGACAGTTTCTAACAAGCTCTGTAGCAACCTACTATTTTTATAACACTTTTTTTTTTTCTGTTGGGTAGTGTCTGCTTGTTCTCTTTTTTTTTTTCAAAAAAAATAACAAAACAACAATCTTGTGTTCAACATGAGTCCAAAATTTCAAATGGAGAATAAGCCTGAGGTTGCAAATGTGCTTTAAACCCGGCCCCACATCAACCTGTCTCTGTCAGGCAGTGAACCTGTCGTGTACCGTGCTTCACCATCTCTTCATTTCTACCACAATTCTGTTTCCCCTAAAATCACTGGCAGACCATAAAATCATCATAAGTGACACATCAGTTCAGAAGCATCATTTCTGGTCTGCCACAAAGGTAGCCCCTTCCATTTCCCTCACTGAAACACCATGGCATCGTTCTCTGTTCAGCTTATAGGGCCCCGAGAGCAGGACAGGAACATCTGCCCCAAAGGGGCTGCACGTGGCAGATGTGGCTGGACAGTGCCTGATTGTTTTTAAACTGTCCTGACACTGTGTGTCCCCTCTTTAAAAAGAAGAAGAGAGAGAGAGAAAAAAACCCCAACTTCAAAAAGCTGGAGGAAAATTTCCTGCCAATTGTTGTGTTATGCAAACACTGGTCTTTTCTCTCACCCTCTCCCTCCACTCCTAGCGAAGCTGGAGATGAAAATGGCTCCTTTGTTCCTTTCCCTGGGGCCCAACTGCAGCGAAAGTGCGGCTCCGGAAACCCTCTGCTGCATGAGTGGTGAGGGTGGGAGGGACCGAGCTGTCGCCGTGTGCGGTAGGTCCTACATAAACATGGCATGTGTTGACAATGCCGCAGGCAGGATGGGAGCAGAAGGACTTTGCGGTGCCGGCGACAAAGCTCCTGCGTCGTTCCTTCTGCGGCAGCAAGCAGGCTGCAAAACCCACGGGGTGCAGAGGAAGGGGAGGTAGGCGTGAGTGTTGTTCCGGCAGTGACTGATCACAGGCTGGGAGGCTCCAGGCCCTTTTGTTCTTGGCTTTTGGCTTTCCCTGAAGAGGCAATTTGGAGCCCCACGGAAACAGACGGCATCCCACTGGGGTCTTGTACTGATGCCCTGGGCCCTGTGTGGGGATGCTTCCTCCATCCAGCCAGCCCTAGAGTCCCAGTGCTCCCAGTGTTTGGCCACGGCCACTCTCCAAACCCAAGTTTATTCATTCAAAACCCTTCTCTCACCCAGCCCAGGTTGGACACACCAGCTTTTCCCTTTTAGTAAAGGGATGGAGTTTCGCTGCTCCTGGAGACACTGCATGTTTTGTATGCTGGATGTTTCTGCAAAACCTAGAGCAAAGGCAAGCTCCCCAGGGCAGGGGACATGTGGGATGACTGGGACCACAGCAAACAGTGCTGGGGCTGCCCCTGCAGCCCAGAGGTGAACATCTCTGTAGTTCAGCCGTGTGCGAGTGCGAGTGTGTGCAGTCTGTGTGCGCAGGGTTGTGTCGAGCGAGGAGCCCGAGTACGCTACCAATGGGGCTGGAAGGAGCCTGCGTTTGTGCAGCCAGTGAATCAGTACCTTGTAGATGGCCTTTCTTCCCCCTCCCCTCCTCCTTTTTTTTTTTTTTTATAAAAGACAAAAGAAAACAAACAAACAAACAAACAAAAAACAAATGGAAAGCTAAACTAGCAGAAGTTTTTAAATATTTTATATTAGTTTCTAATGTAAATTCTTACATTGTTATTGCAGTGCTGGGTGTGTTTCGCCTGCACGTGACTTTTTGTAATATTTTTGTGAATCACTAAACGTTTTTTTCCTCCTGTGTATTCTAAGTGCATTAAACGTATTTGCAGAATTGTTGTTGTCCTTCTCTGTGGGTGACTCGATGGGACCGTCTGCCTCCTGCTCCACTTCAGCTTCTTCTCCCCCTGGCCTCAGGAGAGCAGGGTCTGTCACCCAGGCCTCCCAAGCGCAGGAGAGAAAGGAAACTTCCTTTTCCCAAAAAAAAAGCATCAAAATGGCCAGTCCTGTGCCCTGACAGATGGGGTTTTCCACGCCCTTTGGACAAACCAGGATAGGGAGTGTTTGCACGTGGGTCCAAGGGCACGGTCGGTCGGCCGAGCAAAGGCAACCTTGTCCGCTGGCATGGGAAGGAGGGAGCCAGGGTGAGTGCTGGGTCAGGTCCACGCTCCCGTCCTCTGCCAAGCGCCTCGGCTTCAGCGGGCTTTGTGGGGGTGTGCGTGTGCGCGCGGAGGCTGAATATGTCGGAGAAGACACGCAGCAAACACGAAAAAATATTACTGAGCTAATGTTGCAATGATTTCCCAGTAACGCAGAACGATTTTGCAGTAATCTTTTTACACTCCTTGGTAATAAATTCCTTTAAGGTCAGAGAGAGGAAGGGTGGAATACCGGAGGGGGGAAGGGAGATTGCTGTGCACAGAGGAAGGGTGACAGGGAAAGGAAAAGATGCACAGGAGCTGAAATCCAGCTTTGTGCAGGTTTTGCACTTGCTCTTCGGGGGTGTTATCTCAGCCCTCCCTGCACTGAAGGAGGAGCAATCAGCAGAAAGCTTTCCTGCAAGGATTTCTTTTGAAGTTTGAGGTGAGAACGATTCTTTCCTGAAGAGTATCTCCTGCAGTCACATCCAGACACAAACTGTCCCAGCCCCAAGGCAAAGCAGCATGATCTCCAAGTGCTGCTGGTGCAGAGCAAACCGTGCCAGACACACCAAAGGAAACATGGCCATAACTTGGCCAGGTTTCATCACATCACTAGAGGAAACCTTGCTGATCGACTGGGATCCCCAGTAAGGTTATTTACCCAGGCATCCCCTGGCCCAAGACCCCATGTGCCCCTCACCTTCCCAGGCCTCAAACCATTCGTAAGCACAGGGCCACCCCATTAGGACATCCCAGCAAAGATGGCAGATCTGGGACTAGCCAGGGACAACACTGTTCATGCTGTGCTAGGAACCCTCCCCTCCATCACTCAATTAATGAATTAAATTATCCACTTTCACCACCCCTGCCACGGCTGGGCAGCACCCCCTTAGCAACAGTGCATCCCAGACGATCGCTCTCTTCAGCCCCAAATCTGGAGAGGACAGAGTGCCCCTGAGGCTGCAGCACAGTGGGGTGCTCCCTGCTGTCACCCTTCACCCAAGCCCCACTACCAGTGAAGCCATGCCCAGCCCAGGCAGCCCCACCACTCTGCCTCCACACCAGCCAAAACCACCCTCGGCC
>JANHFX010008207.1:0-16619 GCA_027560015.1 Chloroceryle amazona
ATAAATTAAATAAATAAAAAAAATTGAATGACCAAGAATTTAAGAATGAGCGGCATTTACAGGCAGTTAAGCTTGTTGACGCAAAATGTTTTCAGAGATTTAGTGACAGAAATAATAGCAGCTAAGAAGCTGACTGGATGATTACAAAACAATACAGAAAAAAAAAGCTAAGATATTATCAGAAGTGTTCATCTTAGCGATTAAAGTAGAACAAGCTTTTGTACTGGGAACCAGAATAAGAAACTTCATAGTATGTGGAAAGTCAGTGAGACCACTAGAGGAGAAACCTTAGAAGTACAAATGATGCTGACTTCATAGTACTGTTCAAGAACTCTTTACAGAAAATGACAAGGCAAACTCATTAAAGTCGTGAAGAAATTACCTGAAATCAAGATAAAGTATTGAATGAAAAAGACCTGGACCAATCCAAAAAGTCAGATGTGTGTTGAAGTACTCAGGAGAAAGAGATTCCTCCAGTTACCAAAAGGACATAAATAAGAAAGCCATTAGCTACATTTATACTATAAGAATCAGGAACATTTCAGTTTTCAAGGTCCATGAATGAGTGATTTCCAACATCCATAGTAAGAATATCTTCAGGTGTACATTAGTCCATAGGTGTGCAAGTTAGGGCATGCTCCTTTGGATCTCTATGAAGTTTTCTGGACATGTGGGAGACAAGAACTTAAGTTCCAGTATGCCCACATACTGGTTTTAGAAGCTTTTTTTTTTTTTTTTTTCCATATTTCTTCTGATATGTTACCTATATTCTAAGCACAACCTGAGTTTGAACTGATCAAATTTCCTGAAGAGAAGGTAGCAAATTCCTTTAAACATTCAGTATTACCTACACAAAGGAACCTTCCATTCAATCATAGCAGCAGTAAAACTGCAAGAGCAAAGTGTTGTTTCAGTCTTTATATTTTAATTTGCTTACATATAAAATCTTCACATCCTGTATGCAAAATTGTTTGAAGGTACATTCATTATACTTTTAATTACTTGTGCAATTAATATAGTCAACCAAATTTGACACAGAATCACAGAATTGTCAGATTTGGAAGGGACCTTAAAGACCATCTAGTTCCAACCCCCCCCGCCATGGGTAAGGACACCTCCCACTAGATCAGGTTGCTTATTGCCCCATCCAGCTTGGCCTTAAAAACTTCCAGGGATGGGGCTTCCACCACCTCTCTGGGCAACCTGTTCCAGTGTCTCACCGCACTCATGGTAAAGAACTTCTTCCTAAAAATAATGCCGTGAAGATGAAACAGGAAACAAGTTTTAAAATAAGTTTAACACTCAAGAACACTATGAAAGTTCCTCTAGAGCTGAAGGAAAAGTTTTATACTTCATATGATAACAAATTTATTAGAATAATTAATTATAATAGAATAATTCTCCAGTACGACTGTTACATATTCAGTGTTGTTTCCATTGTAAATCTTCATCTCTTCTGGAGACTGTCCAAAAGAAGGACTGAAGAGATAGTGGTCTTATGCAGACATATAAGCTGTTTTTATTTTCCTTCCTTCTTCCTTACTATTGTCCTTTGGACAGTTAGTATCACAGCAGTAGTATTTTAGTGGAATCAGATGATTCTTATTAAGTCATCAGAGATTCGGAGTGTTTCCTTTATATGCCACTTGCCAGCACTGGATTGTTTATTGTGAAACATGAAGGATGTTGCTCCCCTACCATTCTGTCATGGCCCCTATCACTGAACACTATCTAATAAACCCTCAGTAATCCTCTGTGTGTGTAAGAACAGACTGACTATTTCATGTTAGGGTGACATATTTTATATCACTGAAAAAGGTTTCTCTCACATTTCCATTTTATTTCCTCACCCTTTCCCTCCCCTAAAGGGGTCAGCACTTTTTAAATAGGTCAAACACTAAAAACATCATGAATCCTTGAAGATGAGTCAGACTTCTCTGGCTTAGAGCATTCATATTAATCTCATCCCTGAGAACATACTCTGCAGTTTTGATGTACAGCTACATTTATCCTATTTCATCTTGTCATGGTTGCATCAGAACTTCCCTATTGATCTTTGCTGACAAAATAATATTTTTTATTTTTAGGAATGCCCACATTAACTGTGGTGGGTTGACTTTGGCTGGTTGTCCAGTGCCTGCCAAGCTGCTCTGTCATTGTCCTTCCTCTTCACAACACTGGGAGAAAATATGATGAAAAACCTCTTGGATCGAAATAAGGACAGGGATATCACTTAGAATTGCCATCACCAGCAAAACAGACTTGAACTGGGGAAAATTAGCTTAATTTATTGCCAAGTAAAGATAGAGTAGGATAATGAGAAATAAAACAAAACTAAAACCACCTTCCTTCCACCCCTCCTTCCCTGGCTCAACTCCACTGATAACTTTTCTACTTTCTCCCCACCTTGAGTGGTGCTTGAAGACAGTGAATGGGGATTGCAGTCAGTTCATAAGGCTTTGTCTCTGTCTCTTCTTCCTCTTCACTCTCTTCTGTTCCATTGGGATGTCCCTACCATAGGATACAGTCCTTCATGAACTTCAGCAATGTGGGTGTCCCATGGACCACAGTTCTTGCCGGAAAACTTACTCCAGCATGGGGTCTCCATGGGCTGCACCTTGCTTCTGGGCATGTCCACCTGTTGTGGAACAGCGTTCTCCATGGGCTGCAGTGTGGGTATCTGCTTCACTGTGATCCTCCATGGGTTGCAGGGTCAGCATGCTTCACCCATGATCTTCTCCATAGGCTGCAGGTGAATCTAATGCCTGGAATACCTTCTTCCTTACCTTCCTCATTGACCTTGGTTTCTGCAGGGATGTTTCTCACGCATTTTCTCACTCCTGTCTCACACAGCTGTTGCACAGTGTTCAGAATGTTAGTCACCAAGGTCTGCAGCCACATACCAGTTCCTCAGAAAAGGTCTTAAATATGTTATCACAGAATCTCCAGCAGTGTTGCTGATTGGTTCACCTTTGACCAGTAGAGGGTCTACCTTGGAAATGGCTCTGTTGGATACAGGGGCAGCTCCTGATGTCTTCTCAAAGAAGCTACCCCTAAAATCTTGCCACGTAAATCCAATACAGTAAGAAATTATAATTTTTTTCCTTATTTACTATTTACTGGATGCTAGTTAAAAGGATATGGCTGGGTGGCAGAGGGAAAGTTTCTCACTGCCCAAGTGCTAGTTGGTGTACTCTGGATCAGACAGAATCTTTTGTAAATAGAAAACATAACCAGAATTTCTGAAATTACATGGAACAAAGAGACTAAAACTGGGGCAAGTAGCAAATCTGCAGAATTAGTGGTAACTGGAAAGAACAGTCCATAAAAAGATACGTCAGTCCTCAAAGATAATGAAAAGAGGTTTTCTTCTTTTGGATCTTTTGGTCCTCCACACCTCATTCTACTTTGTTAAACCCCAATGCCCTCCATTTCTTCTGCTGAGGCATAGATTAATCTGCTAATGACTATGATTAACAAACATAATGAAAAAGTAGAAGATCCATGACTTCTGACCATAGCCAGTGTAACTCTACTGGGAGAGAGAGATTGAAATGACACTTAGGTGTCTCATATAGACCTTGTTCTCATATAGAACTGCTAGTAATGTACCGACCCACATTTCTAAGGATGCTCAGAAAACAGACCTTACCTGTTTGGGATGGGGAGGTGGAGAGAAAGGAAAATTTGTTAAGTGTTATATCACTCCTCCCATACCTACTACAAGAATTCACTCAAGCTCAGAGCCATGGAATCTGACGTTCCAATGAGAGAAATGAGTGGCTAATATTACTTGCAATACATTTCCTTCTGCCCTTTCTTTTTCAATTGCTGTACTCAGTTCAGATCAGGGCTATATTTCATTTGACCACTTTAATCATACTAGAGCTACACAGGACAATGAACCTGGACAGAATGATCTACTATTGCAACGAATCACCCTATAGGCTCCTCCTCAGATAGATGGGAGAGAGAAAATATAACAAAAGGCTTGTGAATCGAGATACGGACAGGGAGATCACTTAACAAATACTGTCATGGGCTAAACGCATTCAATTTGAGGAAATTAGCTTAATTTATTACTGATCAAATTAGAGTAGGTTAATGAGAAATAGAAACTAAATCTTAAAACACCTTCCCCCGCCCCTCCCTTCTTCCCACACTTAACTTTATTCCCAAATTCTCTGCCTCCTACCCCTCCCAGCAGCACAAGGGGATGGGGAATGGGGGTTGTGGTCAGTTCATCACATGTTATCCCTGCTGCTCCTTCCTCCTCAGAGGGAGGACTTGTCACAGTCTACCCCTGTTCAAACATGGGGTCCCTCTCATGGGAGACAGTCCTCTGTGAACTTCTTCAATGTGGATTTCTCTTCTGGGTTGCAGTTCTTCATGAACTACTCCAGCATGTGTCCTTTCCACAGGGTACATTCTTTCAGGAACAGACTGCTCCAGTGTGGGTCCCCCATGGGTTCATAAGTCCTGCTGGAAAACTTGCTCCAGTATGGGCTTCTCTGTCTCCAGAGGACCACACATCCTTCCAGGAACCTGCTCCAGCACAGACTTCCCATGGGGTCACAGCCTTTTTCAGTCATCCACCTGTGTGGGGTCCTCCACAGACCGCAGATGGCTATATCTGTTAATATCTATGGGCTGCAGGGACACAACCTACCTCACTGGTCTTCATCATGGTCTGCAGGGGAGTCTCTGCTCTGGTGCCTGAGCACCTCCCTCCCCCACCTTCTTCACTGACCTTGGTATCTGCAGAGTTGTTTCTCTCACATCCTCTCATTCCTCTCTCCCAGCTGCAATTGTGCAGGGCTTTTTTTTAGCTCTTCTTAAATATGTTATCACAGAGATGCTTCCTTCACTGCTGATTGGCTTAGTCCTGTCCAGCAGCAGGTGCATCTTGGAGCTGACTGGAATTGGTTCTATTGGATGTGGGGGAAGCTTCTAGTAGCTTTTCATAGAAGACACGCCTGTAGCGCTCCTGCTACCAGAACCTTGCCACACAAGCTCCATACAAGGCTACAGAAACAATGAGTAGAAATGTCAGAATAATCTAGAATGTAGGGTATTATTTTCCATCAAAAACATCTATGATAGCTAGGTTGAATGGCCATCTGGAGAAAGCTATTTTTCCTTTGAATATATAAAGATTCTGTATAACTGATCTAAAAAAAAAAAAAAAAAAAAAAAAAAAAGATTAATTTTTGGATGCCTAAACTTAAGTGAGAAGAAAGTCAATGTTAATGTTTAAAACTGTTATGTAACTCACTATAACTGGAAACCAAGATTTAGAAATCAGATTTGGCAAACTGCATGAAATTTCTTACCTAGAGAAAAAGAAGGGGAATCCCTTTGCTCTACTAGCAAATTGATTTTTGTTTTTAACAGTAGAAAATAGTCATGTGTGTGACTTCAAAAGCTATTTCTTATTTTCTCTGAAAATAAATTGTCAAAGTAGCATTCAGAAATATATCAGCAATAGTAGATCACCCAAATACTACATAGTATAAGCAGCTATTTGAACATTTACAGATTAAAATGTTGTTCTTTACAAACATATTTAATACATACAGAGGGCCTGTTGACTGATCATTTTCTATCACATCTGTTTGAATGGCATCATGCCCATTCACTAACTCATCAAACTCTTGCCCAAGGGCAAAGCTACCAACCAAGAAAGCACTAGTTATAAAAAAAAGGCCAACCAAGAAGATACAGTAGACTGAAATAACAGACTTGGAGATCAGGAAAATAGGAAGCTCTACAGATACTTCAAATATGGAATAGACTTTGGTAATATTAAACATGAAACTTAGAGTGGGAGAGATTGTTTTCTGAGATAATTTGAGTTGCTGAAATACTGAGATAAGAAGCAATATGTTTTGTTAAATGTATGATGGTAGGGACAAATATGTGTTCAAATAAATATAGAAATAAATGTTACCTCTGTTAACAAATGATATTGAAAACAAAATACTGATGCTACTAGTAAGATGAAGAAGCAAGCAGATGGTGACGCATGCATTTTTAGTACTTCACTCAGCCAGCATTTGAAGCACTTTAATTAGTTCAGCTGTCCAACCCTCTTTCTCCCCCATGTAATCCTTCATGTATTATGTCAATAGACAAGGAAATATTATTCTTATAGTACAGATGGAAAAAGTGGGACAAAATGATACAGAGGTCATAAAACAAGACAGTAGAAATGCCTTGGATAAAACACCATTTTGTTTCCAGTCATGAAATGTCACTTCAGAGAAAAAAAAAAAAAAAAATGGCAGAGTACTTAAAGCTACAGTATATAAAGAAAAGCAGATTGATCAGGATAGCTAGAGATTTAACAAAAGCAGAATATAATGATGCTTGTAAACACAATAATGAGGTGTACTTACTCTTTATTTTAAGTTATATTAATAAGCAACACAGATACTTAACAAGACACTATTCATGAAGCTATTTGGAATAGTTACTGTAAGGGACACTGGAGTAGTACATTTTCAATATCTAAAATATAGTGGCTCAGATTTAACTAGACTGAGAAGTAATGGACATTGCTTCTCAGTATCTCATCATACTGGACATGATCTAGATCCAAACAGTGAGGTGAGTTTCTGTGTCCTGTGTAAGTCCCAGAGGAAACCCCAAATGTCCTGTCCTTTAGCAACCCTATAAATTTCTTCAACTCAGTTAAAATCTTCCTAGTGGACTGTTTGGTTTGTTGTTTTTTTTTAAGGGGGTTTGTTGTCTCAGTGGTTTTGTTTTGTTTTATTTTGTTTTTCCTTCAGACACCCATCTGTATTCCTGACATATCCAGGAAACTGGAAAAATAGAGGAATGTCAACACAAAGTTTTCTATTATCCATGTTTGGGCAAAGAGCCACTCAATAAATTTTTTTTAGAAAAATGTATTATGGTCAAGCTACAGCCAACTCACACATAATTTGGTTCTAGTCTTTGCCTTCAGCTCACACTAACATACTGCTATTTCCTCTTCAGAATGGCAGTATATGTAACAATAAGCATTTCAAAAGAAACAGCAACAAACTGTAATTACACCTGGTGAATGTTAATACTAACAATGTGTGATTCAGTATTACAAGACAAAAGTCTTTTGAGATCACCAAAAACTTAAAGTTTTCAAGCTGTTAAAAAAGCTGGGGGTCTTGATGGCATATTTTAACTCCTTTAAAATCCCCTGGGAGTCTCACATAGCTTTGTTCAGTTACACACCATAGAACACAGCATGTAATGGGAAAAAACCCCAATCAAATCATATACACAGGCACATACACACTTGTTGATAGTAATTTTCGTCACAATAGCCTTGTTTATCTGCATAGTGTTTACTTCCATTCAGTTTTATTAATTTCAGTAATATTATTTCCATGAATGAAAGTTGTACTGGGGACAGCATGCAGTGTTCGACTAACATTTTCTGTAAAGAAATGTGCTTTCAAAATAAACCCCAAACCTCCAACAACTGTAAATCATCAAGAGTATTCTATTTAGCAGCACAATCTCTGCAGGATATTAAAATTCTTGATTCTTGTGGGATTTTTAAATTTTACTACTAAATTAAGTCTATAAAAAGAAAAAAAAATTAGTCTGCATCAGACTCTGATAATCTGTTCAAGAAAGAAGCACAGTTCCTCCAAAGGAAATAGTGAAGCAACAGATATGAAATTTACGGGACTGGAATTCATGTTTGTCCTATGATTATAATGGAGGTGTGGGCGGGTATCAGGACTGTGCCTGTGTACACTTCCAGTGCTCTTAAATCAATAATTCCCTGAATGGTCCAGGATCTCCTCAGCTAATACGCTGCATAGATGATCTAATGGACTTGTTTGATACAGTGAGCAGATGTGAGACAAGGGGATTGACTGAATTCCAAAACTCCACAATAAAATTTTAACTGATTAGTGTAGGAACTAATCCAATATGAATTTCGGGCTGTCCTGCAGATTGCCTCAGACAGCTCCTGTTGTGCCTATACCAATCTGAATGTTTCAGTCCTTTGATCAATACCGTGGATGAAATCCCCATGAGCTTTTTCTTCTCCAGGCTAAACTGTCCCAGATCTTTCAGCCTTTCTTCATATGGGAGATGCTCCAGTATCTTCATCATCCTTGTGGACTTTCACTGGTCTATCCCACATATGTCTGTCTCCATGTACTGGGGAGCACAGAACTGGACACAGTACTCCAGGTTGTGGCCTCTCCAGTGCTGAGTAGAGGGGAAGGATCACCTTGCTCAACCTGTTGGCAGCACTCCTCCTAACACAGCCCAGAATAACTTTAGCCCCCTTTGCAGAAAAGTGGCTTAGTTGCAACTTGATGTCCACCAGCACCCCTAGGTCTTTTACGACAAAGTTGATTTACACATGGATGATCCCCAGAATGTTTTGATATTGTTAAAGTGAGTCATTTTAGATTTTTAGGTAATTAAAAAAAAATGAAATATATCCAGAATCAAGACTTTGCACTTTCTGTTGAATTTTATGAGGCTCCTCTCAGCCCATTTATCCAGCCTGAATTAATCATTACAGTATTTTGAATCTTTTCCATTTAAGAAACATCCAAAAATTTTCAGATTTGCTTCAGGTAGCTGAGAATCAGTTAAAATTCTGAACATCTTCACTGGACTGTTTAACACATCCCTAATGAGAAATGCTTGCAATCTGCAAGGTAAATTTGCATAACAAACTATTTCAAGTACTTCTGTTTAATCTGTGTTAATTACTCATTATATTTTTCCCAACATTGTTTTAAAACTCCTGTCCTCATATTAGTTTGTGACCCTTTATATACTCAAAATCAGGATGCTTATTTATTTTCCCCTTGATGAAACATTCTTTGAAGCATGTATCCTACCATAAAAAGAACAATCTCTTTGTATTCCTTGGAATTTTAAAACAGGCTTCTGTGCCAGTACTAGTTTTACAATTATTATATAGAATTCTACATAAAGATGAGCTTAATATATAAAAAGGAGCTGTGGTGTTTTTCAATATATAGAAAAGCAGAAAAAAAAAACAAACCAGTTTTGTATTTTTAAGTCATTGAAAATACAACTTTGTTTTATTTTTTTTTCTGATTCTTTCGCACTTATGTAAGGCACAGAATATGAAGCAGCTATGGTAAATTTTAAAAAATAATCATGGCATAATTAAACAGACATCTAGGATGAAATAGAGAGTAGACTAGTTAGGTATTGCTAAATCTGGTAGCTGGGAAGAGGCAAGGCTTTTTCAGCTTCTTGTTACTAAGTCCCACCAGTAGAGAGGCTGAGCATATGCTCTTGATAGGCACACACAAACACATCTGTAGAATACTTAGCTACTTATAAGTACAGACAGACACACAGATTAACATAGTCAGGAAACATAGCACTCATGTGAACACAAATAGCACCAGCAGCTTTGTTCCATTCCCTTTTATGGCAGTTCAGGGTAAAGGTCTGTTAGTGGATCCCTTTGGTAAGTGACATTCAATCTTTCCCTCTATCCTTTTTCTTCCCAGTTGCTGGCATCTCGGCATGTTAGTCACCAAGGTCTACAGCCACATACCAGTTCCTCAGAAAAGGTCAACTTGCATGTGTACACACAGGATCCCTCCAGTGACTCCCCTTAATTAAACACTCTGCCTATCTAGTAGCAGGCCTTTGGATCTTGTCACTAGATGCATCATGCATGCACACGTACATGCAAATGAGTTCCTCAGCTGACCAACAGGCTCTCCAGCAGTTGACCTGGAGCTGCTGTCACCTCCAGTAGCCAACTTGTAGACTATCTAATCTCTCCATCTTCTGGTCTTCCCAAACTTGTGGCTCCCAAGACAACTTGCTGTCTAATCTGGCTTGGTATTTGCTAGTGGTCATACACCAATGTATATACCCTCCCTTTCTCTAGCTGTTGGTATCAGAGACACACTGTCCCATCTCACCCATGATCCCAGTCCATCTGCTGGGATCTGCATCTCCATCATAGAATGGTAGGGGTTGAAAAGGATTTCTTGAGATCATTGAGTCCAACCCCCCTGCCAGTGCAGGATCACCCAGAGCAGGCCACGCAGAAACAAATTCAGGTGGGTTTTGAAAGTCTGTAGAGAAGGAGACTCTACAACCTCTCTGGGCAGCCTGTTCCAATGCTCTTTCACAGGGAGGAAGTTTTTCCTCATATTGAGGTGGAACTTCTTGTATTCCAGTTTATGCTCATTGCCCCTGGCATCACTGAAAAGTGACTGTCCCCTTCTACTTGACAACCACCCTTCAGGTATTTATAGACATTAATAAGACCTCCTCTCAGTCTTCTCCAGACTAAACAGCCTCAGGTCTCTCAGCATTTCCTCATAAGAGAGATGTTCCAGTCCCTTAATCATCCTTGTACCTCTCTGTTGGACTCTCTCTATCATTTCCCCATCTCTCTTGAACTGGGGAGACCAGAACTGAACACATTACTCCAGATGTGGTCTCACTAGGGCAGAGTAAAGGGGGAGGAGAACCTCCCTCGACCTGCTTGACACACTGTTCTTTATGCACCCCAGGATACTATTCTTGTCCACAAGGCCACATTGCTGTTCCATGGATAACTTACTGTCCACCAGAACACCAAGGTCCCTCTCCATGGAGCTGCTTTCCAGCAGATCAACCCCTAACCTGTGCTGGTACATGGGGTGATTGCTCCCCAAGTGTAGGACTCTTGATTCTGTCCTTAGCATTGAAACAAATTGCTTAATGGATATCAGCAACACTGTAACATAACATGGAAGCTATTTTGAAACATGCTTATATATCTTTATTCCAAGCATCGATAATTTTCAAGCTATGTCTAAAGACGGGAAAACAGAAATTAGAAAAGATTAAAAGCATGACTTGTAAACACTGCCTTGGATATTATTTTATTTGGGGATATAACAAAGTGCAGATATAAGTGATAAAGTGATACCTAACTATGTACATGTTTAAAGAAAATACAAATAAGTAAGCCCTCATAATTAATTTACTGTAAGACAAAGAAACATATGCTTTATAATGTAACTGAAATAAATTACTGCATAATTTCTTTGTGAATTAAAAGCAAATAGAACTAAACTGCACACTACAAACATTGTCCAAGTGACCACTGAACAGTATAAAACACTGAGAAAAGAGAAAATGGAGACACAGAGAGGGAATAATATCCATAACGTTGCTGTAGACTTGGAGAATATTCTTTGAGTAGTTTTATTGGGGGTGAAGTATAAGACTTGATTATATTACAGTATTATGAATCTGTACAGTCATGTGTCTTTTTCAAAGGAATTGTGAATGCAGATTGATCTTGAAAAGAAAATATGTACAGTAATTTCATACGCTTCTAGTCCTGAATTTTCTTTTCTGACACTTTTCCTTGGTATGTGGACAACTGAGCAGCAATAATGATAAACTCCACATTAGCTCCAGATTCTGCCAAGCTCCCTAATAAAAATATTTTTTCATACATCGCAGTGAGAGGTGCATTCAGACTTTACAACCTGTGTTTCCACAGTCACACATCTTCTGGGAATCTCCAGTGCTCCCTTTTTGAACAAATCCTATTTCTCATGTTAATTTCTGGAGAAAAAGTATGTATGACTGCTTGTGAGAAACTGTTTAAAGATGAAGTCTCCACATGGTCCTTCAGAGTTAGGATAACCTTCTAGAATGCTGTGGAAGATGTTCCCCCATACATTCGGTTCTATGCTCAAAATAAAGAAAAATAGGGCTTTGAAGCATATTATGGAAATATCTATCTTAAATCTCCTGAGCTATTAAGATGCTCCTGGGAACAAATACAACCCTCTTCATACAGTTCCATAAAATACCTTCTAGGACACTGCATTTTCCATCTTCTCTCCATTAAATAGGCTCTTGAAAGGAGATGGCTCTAGTTTTATCTTCATAGCATTCATTAAGTATAGCTAAGAAAAATATAAACCAGAATTGCCATTATTTTTCTCTGATTACTATGCACACTCCATAGAAAACAAAACAAAACAAAACAAACACAAAATAAACAAACAAATAAAACCCCACACACAGAAACCCCACACATTATTAGAAGAGATCATTAATTTGAAGCTATTTATTTCATCCATCTGTGGGCAGATCTGTGGTCTGCAAAATTAAATTTACAAAGCAAAAGATTAAATTCTATCCTGTAAGGCATACAAATCATTTCCAGTTGACAAAATGTTGTATAAATTATCTGGACACAACAAATTTTAAAGCTATTTAACCAAAACATAATGGTGATTTTTTTTTTTAACTCTCCCTTACACCTTTCTCAAGACTGAACTTCAACATAAATTCTTTTTTTTTTTTTTTTGCATGACAGATATATCTAGCCTCATACAAATTAGTCTAGAAATAGAAAGAACCTTTTCACTGCTAAAGTAAGTAATTTTTGAATTTTATGTAATTAACGAAAATGCAAATATTTTACATTTACAGAGTAAGAGCAAATTATTTATTTTGAAACTATTATTTCAAGATGAAACAGTCAATGTAATATTTAGCTGTGCACCCCACCTAGCTTGGGCATCTTGTCAGTAAATTTTCCAAAGATTTATTCTATTAGGGGAAACTACTTGGTGACAATAACTAATACAAGACTACTTTTTTTCTGAAATAGCCTATTTTTCTCTGAGACTGCACTTGTAAATGTCCTTATTAATCTGATAATTTATTTTGGCTTTGTTTTGATTCAGATAATTTCCAAGAAATATTCATCTTTTTTGGAAATAGTAGTTAGAGAGAGTAGTCTTCTAGTACCTGTTGTTAAAAGATTATCTTAAGGTTCATGATAAATAGACTAGCCAGTAGATGTGAAGTGCAGTGTGTTTTAAGAACATGGTTTATTTTTTTTTTATTTTTCTGCTTAATCTTTTTGCAGTTTCCGAAATACATTATAAGAAATTCTATACTTGGTGGGTGTATGGATAGTCAGTTACGTGTTTTAGAAGGCCAAGCAAGACTGTACTGCCCAATGTATGCATGCAAGTGTTACTGTTATTCTTTCCTTTGTTTTTAAGCAAGAACACTATAATATTCCACTGAAGTTTTGTTTATAAAAGATGTCTTGAGACATGTCCAAATAAATGCTTCTAGGAATAAAGCTTTATCTTATACAGATTTCCTTGAATACACATGATTATGTAAGTAGTCATAAAAAAAAAAAATAAAATAGAGAAAGACAACCAGAATAAATGGTTGATTTTTTGTTTTGTTTTTGTTTTTAATTTTCCTTTCTTAGCTACCAAGGCTGTCTCACCTCCTTGCAAAGCAGCCACAATATTGAAGAGAAAGGCAAATATAGTCATCAATCTCATATACTTACCTAAGTATATTTGCATTCTGTGTCCCCCATTTTTTGTAGGCTGGCTTCATCAAATAAAACCATTAGACCCCTCTCTGCTTATGCTGCTCTGTTGGTGTGTACAAACATAGTGTGTTTGACATATTTGGGTCATACTGGATTGATTCAAATTTAACAGATTATTGGCGTCAGCAGCCAATATATTAGATATATTTCATGTAAATTGTGCCTGCAATCTGTGTGCTATAACATGTTTGACATTTCTGGTTGTCCTGTGGCCTTGTCGAAACTGAACAACATGTCAGAAGTCCTCAAGCTCCACTTGAACAAAATTTATTTGTAGAAAGAAGAAATATTTTGGCAAACATGAACATATGATAGGCTCTTATTTCCAGCAATCTTATTTTCTTATAGAAAATGATGAAGCTGCAGGAGATTGAGTGTGAAACAGCTTCAGAAGTGTTACCTAGGAAACTCTTCTAGTCAGAATTCATAATTGTTACATTCTGCTCCTTTCTATTTGGATAGTCATACTTCACCCTTTCTCCTCATACCACAAACCCAAGGCAATACCAAGACATAAGTTTTTATAGAACACATTTAGGCAAGGCTAAAGCTCTAAACACTTTCATTGCAGACACAAAAATATTACTTGTTTATTCATTGCTAAAGCATTATGGTTGTTTTATTTTTAATTCTTAGTTTCCTAAAATAGCCTTTTTTTTTTATGTCAATACATGATACATCTAAATTGTAAAAGAAGGTGGAAGGAGAGTATCTGCTCCTTTAGGGGCAGCAAGTCAAAGGAGACGTAAACCAGAAGATACAGAGACAAAGTTGACCAGAAAATTATAAGAGAGGTCCTAATAATAACAAACCTGCTCAGTGTCATGAATTAGTAAGAATATGTGAGGTGTGAAAATGTTTATTATTTCATCTGGAAACGTAAGGACAGAGCGAGAGGACACAGAGACCTAAAAACCTGACCAATTAGAATCAACAAAGACAATAATCAGAAGCAAACCTGGTCAGTCACACTAATTGATGTCCTATCAAGAAACTGCAGACAAACCAGGACTTTTTAATGGATGAGGATGCAAACCTGAGGGTCCTACATGTTATGGGAGGTCAGTGGTACTGTGCCAACTGATGAGACAATGGGGAGGAAAAGGGGGAGTAGAGGGAAACAGACAGGGAGGGAGTCAGAAAGGGCTATAAAAGGGATCAGTTTTATGTAAAACAGGACTGGTCAGTAAGCTTGTCTGGCTGAGCTCTGTGCCTGATCACCACAGCCTGTCCTGTCTTTTTAAATCTTTTCTTCACTACCTCTCACCATATTACTCTCCACCCTTTGTGTGTTTGTGTGCACTGCAAAGACTCAGTACCAGGTCAGACCTGAGTGTGTGTGACTGAAATTTGGTGTCATCCACTGGAGTCAGATCAGAGTAGTGGGGACTGCTGGCCAGCGGTGTCAGCTAGGGGAAAGCAGCAGCTGTGTCTGTAGTTCACACTGGTGTTCTGGGGCATGGGGCTGGGCCCCAGCTATTGGGCCAGGAGTGGTCCTGGGATGGAGCATCTGGAGAAGGTGGAAACAATCCTAGCATCCTTAACACAAATCATTCTCAATTTCACTGACCTGTGGATTATTAACTGTAGAGGTATTTAGGGGCAAAGAACAATTGCTATGGTGATGTATAATCTCTCACTAGTGCTATGGTCTTCTACTCCCAAATAACTAATGTCATTGGGTTTGTTACACTGAAAATCTTGTTACAGGAAAAAATAGAAGCACGCCTTATATGAGGAGCTGAGAATCTACTGTCAGTCTGACATGTTTTAATAGCACAATAGTCCAAATAATTAGTTTAATTACAAAAATACTCATTCCTGGTCTAGGATACTGCAGTAAATTTCAGTAACACAGATTGTCCTGCCTGGAGAGGTGTAAGGTTTGTGATGGAGTTCTTGTCCTCTTTGCTTGGAGGAGCATGATATGCTCACTTTGGCCCTCACTTTCTGCTTAGACTGGAGGTCTCCTTAGCTACTTTGAGATCTGAGTATTCATTCCCTGCTCCGTACTAGTTGCCTTCTGCAAGTCCCTAGAGGGGAGGGCAGCAGAAAGGAGAAACCAGCTCCAACCAGCCAAGCCTGGCCCCCTGGGTGACACCTGCTCTGCCCTCACTGGTAACACAGAGTATGGATTCCACTGCCATTTGAATTTTCAGAAGTACACTGACTAGCTTGAAATCATGCTCACCAATTCACACCCTGCATGGAGAAAATTACAATGACAGACTATTCCATTTGTTTTCTACAGTTAACAGTCAATTTCCTCCTGTTTTCTCTTCCATAGCTGTAAGTGCAGAAAGGGAAAGAGAGAACTGTTTCTATGGAAATAACAAAATTAACAAATTTTGAGTTGATGTGTATTTCTAGCACTATAGCACTAATAGACTGATTGCTTAGTACTGAAAAATGCTCACAGAAATTATGAACCTACATCATTAATTTTGCAAAATGGTGCATCATCTCTTTTGGGGAGGGGGGGGTTAAGTACCCTTGGTGCTTTGGGAGAAGAGGTTTGTGCCTATCTCTCATAACACAGCTATTCTGAAAGCTGACTATTTCTGTTACAAAACTCTTTGAAACACCTCTAAAGCTGGAATCATTCAAGATTTATGACTGTGGTTGTCCTGTCTAGAGGTGCAAATGCCCTATGAAACCATGCAAGGGGAGCTGAATCACACTGTTTTGACAGAAAGAAAATCTATTTGTTTCCTAGAGAACATTATTACACAGATCAATTCCCCATTCCCTCTTCTACCCTACAAATATTCCCACAGGCTAAAACTTTAACACAAAAATATTTATATTGTCTTGAGAAGAAATGATTCCTCATAGGCATTGTTGTGTCCTTCTAAGGTTTGAAAGCTGGGTATGCAAATCATTTCTGTTAAATGCTAGTGGCAATATACTATATATGTACTATGAATTTATTATATTATTTACCATTTTTTATTGTTGTATCATCTGATGGCTTCAAGTGGAGATCTGTACTACTTCTAGAACGACAACTTGCTAGAGTTTGAAATTATGTCATTTTACCATTACTAATTTCATGCATTTCCCTAAATGTAACATATAACAACAACAAAAATCTTTATTGAATGAAATGTTCAGACCATACTCCTATCTATTCAAAAGGATCTTTTTCTGGATTAGGCGGTGCAATAATTCTGCAAAGTATTTTTCTAGACATTCATTTTACAGACAGACC
>JANHFX010008207.1:18011-31916 GCA_027560015.1 Chloroceryle amazona
ATGTAACCAGCATCTAATAAACGAAGTTTGCCGAACACCTCTGTGAGTGTGGACTGCTGCTTCCCCCCGCCGCGACAGTAGGAGACAGGTCACAGATTAAAAAATCTATAAAGTATATAGTTCATATATATATATATGACATGCACAATGATGTGTGCATGTAAGCAAGCCATCTAGCCTCTTATTATAGACAAGATATATGGTTTCAATACAGGCAACAGTCTTGAAAGTTGGTTAGTATATTGGACACATAGTTTTGTTTTAGGGAGAGCTCTGTAATTCCACTAACAGTTCTGATTAAATATCAGTAACCAATGGGAGTTTAACAAACCTGGCTCATATTTACACATATATTTCCGATGCTTTAGTCTGTAAGAAAAATCCTGGTTTTAAGGCTTATTTCATTTCCCAAAGCATAGATACCCTGAGAATTACCTTGTTGCCATTCTCTTCCCTTCCAAAGGTCTGGTATCTACCATTTGTTCTGTGTCGTATCTGAAACCTCATGGAAATTTCTTTGTTAATGTGGAGCCTCTCAAGCTCACTGGATGCTCCCCTGTGAGTGCTTGTCTTCATCTATTGCTCATATAGAATTATGTTTTACAGAAGCTTTTATCACAAACTGTAAATACGTCCCAAGGTTTCTCTCAAAAATTAGCCAATATAACTTGTTAACCAAGACAGACTGATAATTTGTTTATAATTAGCATAGTGTCTACTGTTTCGGACTTGACTAAGTTTAATAAAGTTCCTAAAAATTACTAGAACAGAAAGTGGTCACTTCCCGAATCCTTGCTGATTTGTTGTTTTGTCTGTCAAAGAGCACATGTGAACCCCTAGAAGCAGACACTAGACTAGATCTGAGTTTCAAGTGATTGATTTGACAGTTCATTAGGATTGATTCTGTTTCCTGTCTAACTGATCTAGCTTTGTGATAGATAACCAATCAAAGAGGAGGAGGAAAACAGAGTATTTAAACCTGGGCTACAGAGAGAATGCAAATATTGGACTAAATATTTTTGAAGAATCATCGGGTAGAAAAAAAAAAATTTTTTTGCAAAGTTGTTTCCTTTAATTGAAATTATTTTCTCACACACTCAAAAAAAAAAGGCACTTAAGTCCTGTTGTAGTTAACTGGAAATGTCATATTGTATTCCTCATTTCCTATTTTATTTGAACATGACTCCTAAAAGAACTATATTACAATATATAAATAGAACCCATTGTCAAAATAAATAATGGTATGGAAAAATTTATCCTGATATATATTTTTTCGGGATACATTACAAATCTTTGCAAAGTGACATGCTTAGTCTCTTTATTGGAGGAGCCCCATAAATATATCCAAAATTCAAGATGTAGGTTGCAGCATATACCTTATAAAGTTTTTACAAAAGCATAAAAATGAATCTATCATAAATGATAAGCAGCATCAAAATAAAAAAATTAAAATAGAAAATAGATATTAATGACACATAGCTCATACTTTGTCTTCATTGAAATTATTTGTATTTTCCTTTTTAAAAAAATAAATACCCCATTGTAAAGGTATAATTCACCACTCTCTGTTTAGTTTACTTGAAACAATATTGTTCTGACACACAATATGGCATTTAAAATTAAACATTCATATTTTAATTTTTCTATAAATTGACAGTGGTCATATTTATACTGCTAAATACATTCTCTGTGAATGACACAGTACAGGTCATATAGCTATGCTTTATTTCCCTTCAAAGTTGGGTGGCTCTTGTCAAACTCTTTAGTGCTCATGGTTCCTGCCCAAGTCAAGCCCTGAACTGTGACCAAGCATTTTTTCAGGAAGTGGTGTTTGAATCAGGTTAATCCACACTGAGATTATACTTAAAATTTAACAGTAAAGACAATAAAATGCCAACAATAAAGACAGTAAAGACAATAAAATGCAGCATTTACTTTCTTTACTTTAAATAGCACAGATAGAGCAATTATGTACTGTATGACTCAGTAAGGTAAATCTAAAAATTCTACTAAATTTAAAGGGACTAATTAAGTTCTTAAAGTTATGTACTTAAACTTCATATTGGATAAATGTCATAAATATGAAGAAACCAGTTTCATCACATTAGGAAGTGTAATCTGTTTCAGGTAATCTCATAATCCTAAAAAACACTGTAGCATAGGATCTGAAGTTGATATATGGTTAGAAAGAGATGACTGGATAGATCATGACTACCTGACATTTTCCAACAAATTATAACAAAAAGGAAGTGGACAATGTCTTTTGTCTGAATCTTAAGATTTGTGCTTGGATAACCCATAACAATATTTCTGTTATTATTTGTGGAAGAATTTTTTTAAAAAATCATGAGACAGTATGCTACAGTGAGAAACCAAAGATAGATTAATCAGAAAATATTGCAATATTTTAAGTAGAAAAGACAAGATGTCTTGAAAGGAAACAAATATTCAAAGTATCATTGGGTAAGTAGCAAGGTTGATGTTTAACAAAACAAACAAACAAACAAAAAAAAGGTGTTTGCTTGTTTGTTTGTTTTTTCCCCTCTTCCCTGAAAGGAAAGCAATCAGACAGCAAAAGCCCCATATAAAAATATCCAAATCAAAAATAAATAAAAAAATCCAAGAGAAAGTTAAAAGCCCTGAAGACCTAAAAATTAGGCTCTTCTTCCTGCCCAGTGTTCACTTTGAGAGTTAGAATTCCTAAATGGTATGGAAGGGATGTTTCTTCTCTGTGCTGATCATCTTCAGTTCTTGCATCTTTTTCTTTTGCCTTCAGTGATATTCAAGACAACAAGAGATGTCTCTTCTAGAGAATTGTAAAATAAGTTTAGACAAAAAAAAATTAAAAAGAGCTTAGACATGGTAAAGCCCCTGGTCAGAAGCAGAGGGAAAAATTAAAAGGCAACCCCCCCCAAAAAAAAACCTCTTCTTTTTTTTTTTTTTTTACATGTTATTCCTTATATCAGACCTATTCTGCAAGCAAGAGACCACCCTGTCAAGCGTAATTATTTTGAACTGAATTATTGCTTAATTTGACATATGTCTCAACTGAAAATTTGAGGGAGAAAGAAGTTACATTAAATGCTCAGTGAAGAAATTTTATAATATACAAAGAGTTTAAGAAAGTATTTAAATAGAGTTTTTCACCATCAGCAGAAAACATTTCAAATTATATTAATAAACTTTTTAAGTGGTCAATGATCAGGACCTGCATGAAATCTGTAGTTTAAAAAAGGATTGTCAGTTTTTCTCATGTATCTAGTACTTATTCTGCCACTTTTGAAACTTAAAGTGTTCATTTCTTTAATATTCCTACTGTTATTTTTACATAACATTTTTGGGAGAACAAGGACTTTACATCTCCAATCGTCAGAAAGATCTGCTCCAATATTCTTCCTAAACAGTGTGGATTTAGAAGAAAAATGACAAAACAAAATCTGATGTAATTACCCTGTTTTAAACTACTTTTCTAACATAAAATTTCAAACCAGTATTTTCTACTTCATTACAACTACGATCATGACATACATATTTTTTTCCTAAATGTATCTGTAACCCCATCTGTGAATTTCCTAAGACATCGATTCCTCCTCACCTTGGTAGCCTTTTTGCATTAATTTCTCTCTGTTGTAAAAGATGATACATATTGCTCTTCTGATCAATTAAAGTTAAGGATAATCCCTAAACTCTCCAGTTATAATAGTGGGTTTCAGAACAGACCTAAAAATAGTGTGAGTTTTTCAGGACAATGTGGAAAAATCATTTCAGTGCAATTTACATGTTTAATGTTAATGACATGATCAATGATTCAGTCCATTAAGCTTATTGATAAAAAACTTTTTGCCAAGTTCATTACTTGAAAAATTAAGACATCACAGAACAACAGTTAGTGACGATGAGAACAGTAGTTCCTGCAACAGTACCCTAAGTCCTAAGATATTTTAATGAACAGATGGTACACACATATTAATGTTGTCCATGGAACAACTTCAACATCAATATGCATACTTTTTTTAAAAAAAAACCAAAAGAAAATTTAAAACATGGTTTATATAATTTGAATTATTTATTTCTTTTTCAGTAAACTTTTGCTTCTCCTCTTATTTTTCTCCACACAACTATTACTCAGTATGAGGGATAAAGATTCTGTGATGTCAGCACATCTTGCAGAAGCAATCAGTCTGACACGGGCAACTGCGTCTTGTTTATTATTAAAGTATCATTTTAACCTTTCTCATGTTCCTACTCAGTCATTTTTCCCCGTCTTAGGGGGTGTTTAAAAGAACTTTCCATTTAAGTCACTTAAATCACTTGTTAGAGAATTATGATTTAACACTGCTTGCTGTGGAATGAGTGGAACGCACCTCACTCAAATGAAGACATCAAGATAATTTATTGAGATAGGCTAATGATTTGACAAAGCTTAATAAATTTAATAAAAAATAACAAAGGTTCAATCTGATAGCAAGGTCAATGTATTACTTAGTATAAATCAAATTGATTAAGAGCAATTGGACTACAATATTTGAGAGAATATATGCATGTATATACACAGTGAAAGTGGCTTGGAATAAGGCTAGGGTGATTTTTATGGGGATTAGGAGTGGATGGCGTAAGACTGACTCTCCTGTTGAGTTACCAAGGTTTCAGGACGGACCCCCTTGCTTTCTAAACTTCTCAGAGACAAGTCTAGGTGTGGTTAGATCCAATCTTAGACGCAGTCAACAGTTTATGATTGTGAAAATTCATGTCTCCCTTTGTCAGCTTATTACAAGTGGACAGTGTTTCTCTTTGTCAGTTGTTGCAAACGGATTGTGATTCCCTTCATCATCTTTACCAGCATATTGTCAGTGTCCCAGTTCTGGAGGAGATACCAAGACTCAGTTCACTGAGATCCTGGAGAGGTCAGAAGGGCCTCACTTCTGGGATCAATATTTATAGGACTGCAAGATGTTTGACTTTGGTCAGTACTATGGCTAGAACTTTTCCACTGTGGCCATTAATCTTCCTGGGTGAGGCTGTGATCTTTCATTGGCACCTTCCCAAAGTTTTCAGAAGTTATGGATACAGTTAGACGGTGCTTAACTGTTCCAACTCACTGACCTTGTCTCCACACAGCATGGGAGTCTGTTTAGTTTTGCAATAATATGAAGAGTCAGAACATACCAAGCTCTCGTGACAGCCTCCTACATTGCAAAATTAAGCAGCCTTGAAGTCAGCCTTGCCAAGCAAGCCGGAGTCAGACTCACAGTGTGGCCAAGGAGTTAGTTAGCCTTACAAAGTGGTCCAGGTTAGGGGTGGTGGGAAGGGCTGTATTACCACAACCCCTGTAGTTTTTAAAATGCATTAATTTTAAAATGAGGTAAAATTTTATTTCCTGTCCTTCTTTCTCCGCATTGTTTCTTTCTTTTCTTTTTTCTTTTTAAAAAATATTATTTTGAAATCTTTCCTTAAAGGCTATAACTTTCTGTGTGACCATACATATATAAAGCTTATAACTACACATTGTGTTACTTGTTTATTTAATACACAGGCCCTGCTTTAGAATGGTGTGTTCTGGGGATACTTCAACGGCTGCTAAAGCATACACACTTAAAAACTGGAGCAGTATTTCTGATTTACACAGTAACCATGACTTACATTAAAATGAGGAGAAAAGCAGTATTTCAATGAGTGCATATCATCATCTTATCTGAAAATAATTTTCTTACTGATAGGATGAAAGAACAATAAACCATTCTGGTTTATTCATTGGCAGAATTAGGACAAACTGCCACAATAATTTTAACCTAATTATGTCATTTTGCCTCTTGCCATTACTAGCCCTAGCCACTGAGGTAAACAAATCAGGTATTGTATAGATTGCTTGCGTATTTGATCTTGAAGAGGATAAGGAGTTGTATTTTGTTATATACAGACTTAAATGCACGGGTAATTTTTTATGAGAAACAGTGTAAAAAGCCTTACTAGTAGTAAGGGAGTCTAGAAGAGTGAAAGTTTGACGATCAATTTACTTGACAATTTAGAAGTTAATCATGTGCTTCAGTAGAGATGGAAGTATATTATAGCTGAGCAATACTTTGCATTAAATACAAAAAAAAATGTAGCCACTGAAGAAACATTTAGGAAGTCAATACAAATTCAGAGTTAATTCTGAAAATGGTGATGTTCCCCCTTTACAGACATCCAACACCAGTGTTAGAATCACCAGAATATTATGAAATTTTTCTAGCATGATTTTGTAATTTCCTGCTAAAGGTTTACATTAGAAAAGACCACATAAAACATCATGCTATTATCTATTTTGAGTAAACATTGTATTAATGCCACTTAATTTTATAAAAATACACATCATTTAGTACTAGTTAGAATCAAGAACTTCTTACAAGTTATGTCTGAATCAGAAGTTTCTAGATGTGTTTGCTCTATTTGTCTAACTAATCTCTGAAACAGCTCCAAGACTGAGACAGGCTGTCTTAAAAGTTGTAGATAATTTTCATTTCAGTGATAAAGAACATACTCTGAAGATGACAAAACCAAATTTATATATAATTGTTATGTAAACAAGTAACCTAATCAATGGGTGATGAATAAAAAGAAATGAAAAAAAATTATCAATTATTTGCACAAATATAAACCCCACCTCTGCCACATAGATTACAGGACTAGATACTAAAGTTGCACTTAACATTTGTTAGCAACTATTTTATGTGCTGCAGGCAAACTGGTAATTTAAGCATATCTTTACAAGAATCAGTTTACCTATACATGCAAATTATTGTTCCTTTTTGTGTATCAGTTTGTACTATTCACACAACATAAACCAGTTCACCTATTAGGAACTAAAAATTTTGATGAATAGAAAATAGATCTATAGCTGGATAAATATTGATGTATTTCCTATTATCTCATTAAAGAAACTGGTAAATAGCACTTTTGACTCAAAATTCTTGGTACAGCTGAAAAAGTAGTAGGTGAAAAGTTCTTTTGTTTGGTTGTTGGTTTATTTTTGTTAGGTTTGTTGTTTTTTGGTTAGTTGTTTGGGTTTTTTTGTTGTTTGGATGTTGTTTTTGTTTTGTTTTTTAACTGATAAAGATTTTAAGCTTTGCAAGATCTTTACGGCTTAATTTCCTTTTTGTCTTCTTCCTGACCTATTCTTTCTCTTCATTATTAACATAATACTTCTGCAATCCCATTTCACACACACTTACTTAGGATACTTCCTAAAAACTTCAGGAGATGTTCTTGATACATTTAAATTAGTTTTCAGTTCAGAGAAGGTGTCAACCATAATGCCCAGACATTACAACAGGAAGTGCCTTTAGTAATTCCTCACAGTAGACTATAAGAGGTTGTTATCAAATGACAAGACTTTGAAATAATACTTCTATTACATTATATTTCTCACCTTCATCAGATGTGATAGATTTCATCATAATGTATGTGCTTAAAAGTGTTCCTTTTACTTTCTTTTTCTGTCTTTAAATGCTAAAAGAGTCAGTACTGTCCCAAAAATACTTAATAAATTTTATTTCAATGTATTTAACTGTGGCACAGAACATTATTTTTTTTTAATGGAAGAGGTGCGTAGCAAAACCACGTATATAAGACACACCTCCTCCTATTTTGTTCAAAGTATATTAGCATGCAGCTTGGGAGAAAAAAAAAAAACACATTTTAAATATAACTATTATCACTCAATTTAACAGAACTTACAATATTACATAGGCTGTGATATATTGATGTTATAAGATTTCCATAGCTTTGAACGGAAACAGTATCTCCCACTAAGATAAAAATTTAAGAGCCAGAATCTGAACTCATTTGTACCACCATGTATTAAAAATAGATAAATCACTTGACAGGTACTTCACTCTCTCAAAGTATATTATTTATTGTACTAGCATAATAATGATACATAATAGGTAGTAACTTTTGAAAATTATAATACTATCTCTCATCTTTTGATCGTGTCGTGGTTTAGGGTCAGGGCAGCCCCTAAGACCCAACAGACGCTCTCTATTAAACCCCTCCCTCCCCAAAGGGAAGAGAAAAGGAATAAGGGAGAGAGACTTAGTGATAAGAAAAAGGAAACTAGAACAACGCTAATGACAATTAATAATAATAAAATAGAATATGTACAAATATATACAAAACCAGTACCAAACCCAACCCCCTGATGGTAATGACATCACCGTCACCACTGATGTTGTTGTAGAGCAGGCACCAGGGGTCCCAGACCAGGCCCCACAGCAGACGGGAGCTGTGTTCAGGAGCTGGATTCTGGTACCTGATTCAGGAACACGGGATCGAAAGCAGAATGGACAGAGTCCTCCTTGGATGATCTGGGGAAGCAGTTCAAGAGTGGAGAAGAGCCCGGGTAAAAGCCCAATAGACCTCTCTGGATCCCTCTGCTTGCTACCAAAAACATATAATGGGATGGAATACCTCGTTGATCAGTTGGGGGTTATCTGCCTTGTCCACTCCTTCCTAGGTGCAGTCTTTTTCCTTTTTGCACTCCTCCTGTGTGGTACACACTGTCCCACAGTGGCCTTGGTCTGCATACCAATTCTTGGTAGTAACTCTAAACATGGGCTGTTATCACTGTTGGCAGCAGACACTGCAAAAACATGCTGCTAACTTCAGACAGTGCTGTTAATCAGAAGTCCTGAACTGAAAAGGAAAATCACTGAACAGAATTAGTTCTGTTTTCACACAAACCAGGACAATATCTTTGTCAAAAAATATGAAATTAATCCAACTTCATTCCTTAGGATCCTAACTACTCTAATGTATAAGAAGAACTATGCATGTGAAATAGATTTTCAATAGCTGCTTCTGCCACACATGTAATCTCATAGCAAAATTTAGGAATACAGTTCAAATATAATCACAATATGATAATGCACAAGTAGTTGAGAGAAAAAGTACACATTCTAAGTATGTGCTAGTTATCACATTCAAAGACATTTTGGTTAGGTATTGCAAAGGTCTTTCTTCACTGTAGGGATTGATATTTCATATCTTATTTCAGTTTACATTTCTAGTGACCTGTTTCTTTTTCAGGTATATTTATCATAAATACCAAAAGGAAAAGTGGATTGATGAATCCACCAGGAGAATATAGGCAAAAGTCTTCTGCTTCTGAAATCTATGAAATTTCACATTGACATCTGGGCAATTTTTTCATGTTGAGTACCTTATTGACACTTTATTTTGCTGGATGTTCCTTCAAATAATAATAAGAAAAAGAGATACTTCACATTTCATTGTAGCTGTCAGTTGCTACTTATTAAATAAAATAAATAAATTTCACCATATTTCTAAGTTAGCAGTGACATAAAGATCCAAGTTCTAGAAGAAAAACCGATCAGAAAAAAAGGCCATTATTAATAGAAAAAAAAGAAAATAGAAATTAAATATTTTTAAATGGAAAAATTGAATGTTGAATCTAAAAATCACATCTAATCAACAATTTTATATACATGTACATTTTTGTTTCATCTTTTCTCTCAAAAACAGTTTAAGCAAAAATTAATGTGAACATTTTGAAGCTAAAAACTGATAGAACAGCAATTATTAATTCATTTGCCATAGCCACAATGCCTGGCATTCAGACTCAAACAGTGTTAGATTAGGGAAGACTGGGATGTAACTAAACATAGCCTTGTTTCAGTAATGGCATAGAAATAACTTCAGATAAACCTTTAAAGACAGTATTGTGTTTGTTTCTTCAGCAGTCTTGCTGGAACTCATCTATCAACTGTTTTTTTCCAGTGAACCTAAGTAGCATACAGTATCCTTTTTCATACCTATTTTTGAAGAAAGGGAAGGGTAAATAGCACAACAGTGGTAAGTGCTACCTTATATACAAATGATTTCTAAGATGTGACCTTCCATCAAGAATCTTTATTTGAATTACATTCAAATTACAGATTCCATGCTCTAGAAAATGTTAATTTCAATTCAATAACTGGAATTAAAGCCAAGGAATGTCTAAAGTGTAGATATTGTTGCATTTACAAACACAGCAAATTTGCCTGAAATTGACTGTTGCATTCACAGTTTAACGACTAGTTCTTAGGGTTGGAGTATCAGATTACATACTCTGCACAATTTAAAGTGGGCTACAGAAGCACACTTAAGACACAGATGATGGTTTATTTAAGTCTTTACAATACAGTTACAATAAAAAAAAAATACATGCAACATAGGTTCTTTAAAAACCTGATCCTATTGCAAATAGCAAACATAAACTGACAAATATAAACTAGCACTTCTTTCTCTGGTGCCTGTTAAAAGCTTTGTTATTTCAAGTAGCCACCACCTCTGTTCCTCACCAGAAGGAATATCAAGGTAATTCTTGGTGTTTCCTCCTGCTTTTTACCGAGTGGTGTGTGATGGTGATGGTGAGGGTTCTTCCTCCTCACTACTGGATTTGCTTAAGTAATTTCTTAAAACCACGTGGTAACAGTTTACTTACTTCCTCTTTGTTCACTCAGACATAAAGTCCATGTTGCATTCAAGTTTTTCTTTGTGTGGTGTGTTTTACAAATGCTTGAGATTTCTTCTCTGTTTTCTCTTTTAACCCTGAAACAAGTTTCACACAGCTGCCAAGGTTGTGTTCCTTTAGTGATCAGTAATTAATCATTAGTGATTTGTGTTTATAGCCTGGGACCTTGGCTATTGTCCCATGCTTACACTTTCAAGGCTATTGCTGTCAGTTTGTGCTTGCTCTTTTAGGATTCTGTGATACAATCTCATATTTCTTCAGTAGCCTTTAAGCTATGGTTTTCTTAGCACAACCCAGTGACTCATGAAAACAGCTCTAAGATCACTGAAAAGTCCACTATACAAAATACATGATCTATTAGAAGACACAAGCATTTAAACATGTACAGACAGGCAGTGCTTTGGTAGCCACTTCCAACTAATTTTTTCTAATTACTACAAAACTACTGATTCACTATCAAAATTATTTTATAAAATTTTACCAAAGTAGATTCTTGAACACTCTATAGCTTTTGTTGTTGTTGTTGTTGCATATTTCCTGATCTAACTTTTTTTCATATGAAAAATAAAAGAGCATTTGCATTCAGGAAAAGTCAAATGCTAGGATACTTTTTCTCTTCCTGTGTCTTAGGTACACTCCCAGTTACCAGTATAATTAATCACAAGCTATTTATATCCACTCTAAACTCTTTATTGGACCTTGTATAATTTATTCAGTGTTTGTACCTTGCATCATATTAAATTACTTATTTTGGTGTTGTCTTTTTTTTTTTTTCACAATACCACAACTTTTCCAAAGTCTTACTTGTATTTATTTTGATAGTTCATTTATTACTGTGAGCATCAGTACTGCTGAAGAAGAAAAAGTTTCATAAGTTTCTTGACACATGAGTTTTTCTGATGTTAAAAATGGAATAACTTGTCCTCATTCCCTCTCCTGAAAGAGTATAGGTAGAAAGGGGAAATCAGGTGAGTGATTAAACCAGATCTTTAGCACTTAGTAACAGAGATGAAAAATAGATTTCTGTAAAACTATAGCTCTCTGAAAGTTAGGACACCTAGGATCTCCCTATGAAAAATAATCTCTAAAATCCCACCTATCAGAAGACAGTTTATCCACTATTTTGAAACTGGACATCTGTGAAGTCAAGAACATGTCTGAGTTCAGAAGGCAGCACTACTGAAAGAAGAATGTGTTTTCCAATGGCTTCAACACATAACTAAGAAATGTAGACCTAAAGTGTCTTTCCTACTCTCATTGTTTTGCAGTTTAGACTGTACATTCCTTGGTCTTATAAAAAAGCCTAACCAAACAAAAATCAGCAAAACAATGAAGTGGACAGAAATTAAATCTCTTCTATCACCTGAATGTTCTAATGATAAAATTCCATGAGTTAAGAACAACAGAATTTAGGCACCTAAATCCCAGTTCACACAACTGAATATTCCCATAAATGCTCCCCCCGTTAATCTACCAGAAATTCTAAGTCTTTATGTGTGTTTTTGCTTGACTATCTCTATTCATCTCCTGCATATCTAAGTAAATGTACTAGAGTGTGATGATAATTTCAGATAGTCATCACTGAAAGATCACAGATCATGGAATTCAGACCAACACTCCCTATATCCAGTGTTCCCATCCTAAAGATGTGAACAAACATTTGTTTTAAACCCATCTAAATCAGGATACAACAGAATGTCATAGTTACTGGTTTATAGACACCTTGAAATCATATTGGATCCTGAGATTGCTATCAACAGTTGACTGCAAAATAGTTCCCTCTCACAGATAAAAACCCTGTGAAGATACTTTTGAATATATTTTAGCTATTGAAAATGGTATTTAATATGTTGTATAAAGGGTGGTGATGAAAAGGAATACCTCTTTACTATCTTCTAAAGAAAGCAGAGAAAACGTGTATAGAGAAGTAGGACTTGGAAACTGTCTTCTTCCAGTACAGGAAGGGTTTAGTGGAGCCTTAGGTGATTTTCTGTGTCTTAGGTAATGAGCTCTAGTTAAAGAATACTTCATTAGCAGTATGCTGTAATAGTGCTAATCTCTAAGTCATATCTGTTCCTCCTGAAGCATTAACTGTACAGGCAAAATTAATGGCTATTTTTTTTTTTTCTTTTTACAGCCACTAAACTGATGCCACCTAAATAAACCATAATAGAACAAGGGAATAAACCTACTCTTTCTCAGAACAGAAATACTTGAATAACAGGAACTTAATGTAGGATATTTACCTGGAACTATCTCATACAGGAAATGAAGTTTTTGAATAATTAGATGGCTTGTATTTTTAGTTATCCAAAAATATAATTTCCATTTTAATTAAGTCCTTTGTCTGATAAATATGCTACCAGGCAGTGCATTTAAGGGTAAACTATTCTGCTAATGTTGACACTATTTTGCATACTTCAGCACATCTCTCAAGCCACTGTTTAGATCCTGAGTTTCCATGAACACACAATCATGTAACCCTTACCACAAATTTAGCACTGGAATAGAAATATTATGTTGTAGACATTCTGAAGTTTTACACTAAATATGTAAATGAATTGTTCCCTTACTTTTTCATACCTGAGAATGAAAGAAGAGTCAGACTGATATCAAATCCAAGGAAAACTAATGACAATGGTGAATCAGTACAGGTTTTTTTTTCATTACTTCCGAGTGACATACCTTCCTTTTAAATCACTAGAAGTATTATTGGATATTAAAGTTATCCTTTGTCAAGGGTATCTGCCATCTGATCCAACTACATATTAATCTGATTTGATTTTAAAGAACTTATATTTAATTTCTCTTAAGATAAATGGTTTTTTTATGAACATTCTCCTTACAATAATAATAAAAATTCCAGACACATGCTGTCTCTAAGATATGTTTTATGTTGAAGTAATGTAATTTCTTATATTGCCATTCTTGTGAAAGAACTTATGATATAAAAAGACAGCAAAAATACATACTATTTTATCTGAATTGTATTAAAAACAGACACAAAAAGACAAAATTATTGTAAATAAAAATATCACACATTCTGTAACTTTTGAAAAATTTTGTGTTATCTAAGCATTTTATCTTTGCATAAAGGATGCTACTATTTAAATATAAGCTTTTTGAGTGTGAAAATCATAAATTCCTATCTTACTGTATCATCTATTTCTTCTTTGTTCTGAGTTAAAGATAATTGTAGATGTTACATTAAAATGAATGCATATCCACCCAGTGTAAATAGGTATTTTGCCATGTAACTGTTTTTCCACCTTCCCCCCGCCCCGCCCCCGTCCCGGCCTGCCTCTACAATTAATGTCTAGAAAACTACTTTCCAGCATTATTGAACCGCCCTACTCAGAAAAAAATCCCTTTTTATAGCTATGGGGAATGTC
>JANHFX010008209.1:335-12510 GCA_027560015.1 Chloroceryle amazona
TTTGTTTTGTTGGTTTTTTTTGTTTGGTTGGGGTTTTTTAAATAATAAATTAATCCAAAGGAAATCAAATATTATGGTGAGGAAAACTGTTGTTTTTTTTTTCCACCAGCTGATCCTTGTAACTGGTAATTCTAATAGGATACATTTCAGAGTATGCTAAGGGAAATGTACAATTCCGAGTTTCCCTGTTCCTTTAAAGGTGATTAAAAAATATTTAACTTACTCATCCCATTGTTGATTGTGCTTTCTATAGAGTAGAGTGTCCAAGGCAACAGCATTGACATCCAGAGCTCCTGGGGAAGGCCACTGATTGGTGAGGTGAGTAGTTAATTCCTGTCTTGATCTCAAGTCATTGTTCTTTAGCACAGTCCTGTGAATACAAAAAGCAGCAAATCTCAGTCTATTAAACGCAATTCCTTAAGGTACAAAGAAAAGCAGGACAAATAGGGCTACCCGAGTTGATGTTCTACTTTGATCAACAGATTGCAATTTTCCTACGGCATTGTAAGCTGTTAATTTTTCGTAGGAGAAGCAACTTAGAAACTTACTAAGACCTATTCAGGAACAGAAAAAAAAAAAAAAGAAATTAGAATCTTTCTGCAAAAGCAGTGAAAAAGAAACTGCATTCTAAAGATTATTTCTGCCAGCTTGATGGCAATTAACAGGCCAGATATTTTGCAAGCCAGCTATGGGAACATTGAATCATGTCCTGTCCTTCTCGATCAGTCCCGCACATCCCCCCAGTGTTCTTTGCAGATTTAACCCCCCAAAATACTTCTGCAGAATGAACTAAAAATCAGACACATTAACTCCTTTATATGCTTCCAGGTAACATATAACACACACATATCATTACTCTGTTTTCTACCACCTTTCTAGTAATTCATGTTTTTAAATCACAGAAAAACTGTTAAGTGAGTACATATCAAATTAGTTTTGCCTTCTATGCCCATGAAGCAGATGAGTTTTCTGAAATCCTGGATGCAAGGAAGCTAATGTGCCAATACGGGCAATCGTCTGCCAAAAGTCTTACAGAAATAAGGAAAGTACATGGTGTTCAGGCTCCAAGACAAGATCAGCCTTTTTCTAACCGTACAAGGCAACCTCCTACCCTTAAACTGCTGTAGAGAAACTGTAGAAACCAAAGTAATATTGCTTGCTATCCAATACATCTTCCAGTCCACAAAATACTATACTAAGAAATAGTAAAATGCTGCATTACAAGAGTTTAACTATCTGTGGCCTGAAGCAAATAGCTGATGTTACGTATCTCTGTGCTGTATGGACTCGTGATTTCAAAGCCAAATGCCATGTTGTTATCGGAAATGCCAAACTGCATAGCAAATGAAATAACTATTCACGGAACACATACATTTATGAGAATTCATAAACAACACTGTCAGCAATGCAGGTTTTATTCTGGTGGTATCTAAAATGTTTAGAGAAGAACCTCAGCAAGGGCACATAACGCTACCCAAAGAACCATAATTTCCCACAACACAAGACAATAGCAAGTTCAGCAGGAATTTTCAGTAGGTGAGTTTGAGAGGAGACAGACTCACAGCAATTTTGCAAGAGGTGGTGAAGCACCACGTGACCAAAACTACTTACAAGAAACTTCTCTCAAGATGATGGATTCCCCCAGTACTCACACGCATAAGCAATTTATTTTCCTGTCCTGGGATCTCCCACCTCACCCTCCTCTCTTAGAGGTCTATTGGAATAACCACTTTGATATTCCAAAGCTCTCAGGGATTTCAAATGACTTGTATGGTATTCATTTCCCCATGTAATTCCCCTAATCCCCTGGGGTACATTGAGTATTGAATAGGTCCATTAAAGACTTGTTGATTTGAGGAAACAGACTCTAACAAGTTCTCATGAGATTAGCCAGTTACACTACATCACCTCCTTATTCAGAAGGACTTCTTGTAGGCTTTTGTAGAAGTTGCTAACAGGGCAGTTTATATCAGCAGCTATGCACACAGCAGCTAAATGCAAATTCATACACATACAAGATACACGTGTAAATTCTCATTTGGGTAACTCCTGTATGTTGTTAGCACCACACAACTCAGCACAGTGCTGTTATTAAATAAACATGCCAAAGCAAAGATGACAAAACCACACAGCTACAGTCAAGTTTCCAATAGAGGAATTTTGATATTTTATGTAGTTTTCTATATTGAGGCTTTCCCCAGAAATCCTTATGCTATAGTAACCTGAAATCTCACCCTTTGTGTGTGGACAGAGAAGAAATTCTGAAGCAAAGACTCGCCAAACTGCTCCAGAGATTTTAGCATAACATTTAGAGACAGATCCAGTAGATCACTACTTAAACCACTCCACCATGCTCAGGAAGAAAGCCAAGCATCAAGTACGATACACAAATAACTGTGCTTCTCGTAAAACCACTGTGCTTTAATTCTGAATCTTTAAAAATGTGTAAAATTAACTTTGAATATATAAAAATCAATTGAAACATAGTATTTAGTATATACATAATACTAGTATAGACAATAGGAAGTTAGATAAAATATTCACAGTAGGTGCTGGTAGTTACACCTATTTTTTCAGCCTTGTAGAATATTTAGCTGTATGCTCGCATGCAGGCGTTTTTAAAGTATCATGAGATTTCCCTGCAGCAAGACTTATTAAAGGCACTGCTTGCAAACAGATAAATAAAGGCAGTATCAATTTATGCATATTAACCAGACTGATTTTAAGAGTTGACGTATTAAACCACACAGAATCATAGAACCATTTAGGTCGGAAAATGCCTGTAAGATAATCAAGTCCAACTGTAAACCTAACACTGCCAGGTCCACCACTGAACCATGTCCTTAAGTGCCACATCTACACAGCATACACCATCCTCAAACTCTTAATCATCATGAGGCAAAAATGATCCTGACACAAATATTCAAAAACAGGAAGAGGAAAAAAAAATGAGACAAAAGCATTTACTATAGAAAGGAGTTAAAAAGAAAGGAAATATGATCAAGTTTTAATGAAAAAAATTATACAAATTTCAAAATACTCAAAGTGAAAAAATGCTGCACAGGATTATCGAGTGCTTGTCCTGCTCTTGGTCAGACAAAAGGAAACCTTTCTAGAAGTTAAGAGCTTTCAAAAAACAAGAATTTGTTTCATCCAAGGCAGATTGAATTTCTACAGTAGCACTCTTGTTCCTCAGAATACAAACACTGTAACTAGTGCTGGCCAACTCGAGGCTGCAATACTGCAGGGTGGGAAGTAGGACTTTCCTAGGACAATGACCACAATGAGTGTAATGAAGATTACAAGCTTTCCTCTATGGCTTTACTCTCAGGCTGTTTAACCAAAATAAGAATAATTGCTATTAAACAAATGAAAGAAGGGCAGTGTATGAGACATAACTGAACAGGGTATCCCAAACTAACACAGTGAGACTGCAAAGTGCAGCAAGTTTTGTGTAGGGTAGGGAGAATATGTACGAATTGATTAAGAGAACAGGGGGTTTAATGTGGTTTGTGGTACATCACCTAATCTAGACACAAAAAAATTATTTGTTGTTGAAATCCAGAGAATTCCACCACCCCCCTCCACTAACTGGTATTTTCTCTACTTACAATCATTTCCACCCCTTTAAAATCATGTTGGTAAACAGTAGCAGAAGTTCTCTGCTGTGATTTCCAGAATGAAAATAATAATTTTTTTTCCTGCTTTCCACATTTGTGCCCTGAGCAATCTTCACCCCAATATTTTTTTTTTTTTTGTAAGGTAACTTCGTATCATATTTCAAGTTCTTAAAAATTTTACAAAATCAAGAAATACTGAAGACATAGCAAGAAGAGAGAGAATATTTCTAATTCCTTTGGAAGTGATCACTGAATTGCTATTACACTGAAAAAATGCTAAGTGAAGCAAACCCAGCAAAAGGCTTGTTGGGATTTATTACGTAAGGTGATGCTGGAGACAAAATGTGTTTTTCAAAAAATTGCTTTTAAAATGATCAAATATCCTTTGTATTACTTCACAGCATAGAGTTTTCCATAATGCACATACATAAGAGAAGTATAATACACACAGTATCACCACATTAGCACAGGTTACCCTGTTTAAGATATGACAATTAAAATGTGGTGGCTTTTTTTTTAATGTCTAAAAAAGAAAAACTCCTTACAAATTCAAATTGCTACCACAACTAACAGCTTATTAGGAAAAAGAAGCCACAGAAGAGATGAGAACATCATCTCAATACTAGGATAGATCATTAAAAGTAACAAATTTCTGGCTTATATTTTTTTGTTATCTATGTCAGGAGAAGCCATTTAAGTTAAACTCCTCTTAGAAAACAAAGTATTCAGTAAAAACATCCTGCTTATTAATTCCTGCCTACTACAAAAGAATACTGATGATTCATTAACTAATTAATATTAACATACTCCCACCAGGAATAAGCATCTGCTTGAAGTGCAGGTACATACATCCCTCCAGGCCCCTAAATTTACTTACTTTTATTCAAGAATAACAACAGCCAAAGTATAAATATCAGGTTTATACAGCTAGTAGCAGAAATGTCTGTGCATGATTTTGACTTTCAGTCTTTAAATTGTGTATTTAAGAAGTAGGAAAAGTGAGATTAGTTGTCTTCCAATAAACATCCTTCTCCAGTAGTGTTCACTGGCCCTGTCTTTGTCAGATACCCTCCAGAATATTTACTTGCTGATTTCTTCAACTTTTGTTATTTTGAGATGTTTCTTTCATTATTTATTATTTTATTTATTAAGCACAAGCAGAATATCATTATGCATGGTACGCATATAATAACAAAGTGCAAGTGACCAATTACTGCTCATTCCATCCCTGCCCCCAGTATACTGCCCTTTATGTTCTTTGGTACAGCCACCTAGAAGCCACTCTGAAAATGGGTCATTCAAATGGTCAATTTTAAATGCATTACTATTTTAAAAAATTTAATTCATAAGGTAACCCCACAAACAGTTTTGTTTGCACTAGCATCGCTTTTGGCAGCTACCTCTCAAAAAGATAAGAAATTACTCCTTTCAATTAACATATCTAAGACTTCTGCATCCTGAAGGTGTGACCTCACTTGAGTTGTTCATTCATAGTGGGGCCCAGGGACAAGAGACAGCCTGTATGTGGGCTTCCTGCAAGCAAAGTAGAAATTATATAAAAAGGTGATTATCTTTGGTCGCTTACTATACTGCAACTGTATTACCCCTGGGAATTTAAAAATAAATAAGTAAATAAAAATTAATCTGAGGTTTACTAGAACACCCTTATCTTGGTAACCACAAGAAATGTCTGGTCTCATTTCAGCTAGATTGGATTTCCAGTTTCCCCTGGGTCAAATCCAGATTCATACTATTGGAAGCCTATTCTGAAAGGCCCATTTAAACAGATTTTTTTATTTAATAAACAGAAAGTCAGTTCTGTTTCCAATTATAGCTATGAAAAACCAGTAAGTTCTTACCTGCAGGTTTAATTTCTCCAAATCCAGAAAATGCCAGTCCAGTTGGCAATTTGCCCTCCTACCAGCAGATGAAGACAGGAAATAAACCAAACAGACTAATTCCCTAAGAATGGGAATTATCTGAGTGCTCCAGTTCAAGAACTACCTAAGTAGTAAAAAGTAAAAGTGAAAATAAAAGCTTAAAAAAACCCCACATTTGAATAAGAAAGAACAAGCTTTAAAAACCTTAATTTAGGACAGGAAATTTGGAATGCAAACTGAAATCGATAGCATACATGAACTTAACTAAAATCTGTAAGAGAACTAAAATCTGTAAGAGAACTAAAATAAAGGGAACTCTAAAATGTCAGTACTGCAGCAAGACAGTTTTGCTGTCTGGACTGGTATGTCAGTGGACTTTGAGAAATTAGATCAGCAGGTATGAAAATGAATTACTTACCAGGAGATCATGAAGCTGTGGTATATCACCTCTCTCAGGTTTGCACCCTGTGCATAGATGCAGTATTAGATGCCAGAGCCGTTAGTTCACAGCAGACTTTCTATTAGCAGCTGCTGCAGTGAAGAAAAGCAGGCATGTCCTACTGCACCCCCTTTGCTTACTCTGACTGGCCAACCCATCTTTATGTGTAACAGCAACAGTACATGTTGTGCCATCCAACACACCCCCTTGAAGCTTCTTCAGCAGTCCTTTTAGTTCTCCTTTATTATCTCCTACAGGTCTTGAATTACTGTCATCCATTTTATACAGACTTTGATTTCCTTGACCTTTAGAGCAACTTGGATAAGCTTATATCAGTGGAAATACCAGCAGCTTGACTCTTGAATTCTAGTCTTTTTACAGAGGAGATTTTACATCCCAATTGGATCAACACACACTACAGTATGTTAACTTTGCACAGCTCTGTGGCGTGTGACTGCCACTCATCATGTCCTTGAATAATTAACCAGGCTTGATTCCTTTGGAGGAGGATAACAGGCACAACACGACCAGTTTCTGCACATAATAGGTCTTGACCGAAAACAAGAAAAATGCTGAACTTGACTGATAAGCTATTTAAAAATGAGCAGCTTTTAATTCAGTTCTTCTACTATAAGATCCTTACTGTGAGAAAATGGAGGACTCTGCAAACAGGGGGTTTTGACTGATTATCAAATTTTCCTTAGCAAATATCCGCTTAAACAGAGCTTGTAATTTTCTATTCTGAATGAGATATTAAAATATGAGGTTTGAAAAATAAATCCCTCCCTCTCTGCCATATCTTGCAAAATAAGTCCTTTTCTTCAGGTTGCTATAAATCCAGAAACTTTTGGCATTTTGCTGCACAATAAACACATCTGAGTCTAAGAGTAGAGTGTCCTCCGTCATGTTGGAGTCTTAGTTGCAATTTTGTTTAATTCCACATATTTCTTGCTGTGCCTCACTCTGTATGCTCCACTCGAAATTGCAGAAGTCTGTCTGTCCATGTACTACCCCCAGCTGAACTTTTCCTAGTTATAATTTTAAGTAAAAAGGAACCTCCCACATTCTTCACAGGTTTCCACCTCACTGAAAACAGAACTTCCCTTCTCGCTGTCTATCCACGCCTTTGTAAAACAGGAGTACAATATTGCAGCAAACTTTAAAAAAAAAAATACACTTCCACAGAACCAAAATCCAAAATACATTTTTAACATGTGTCCAAATAGGCAATATCTTTTCTATGCTGTTAAAAAAAAAGGAAAAAAAAAGGAAAAAAGAGTTGAGAAAAGCAGTTGAAAACAGGGCAGACTGCAGTACTAAGGATTTAAAACTGCTGCTGCAAACTTGAGGGAGACAGAAGACATGCAGGAAGCATTATAAATAAAAGCATGGCTAATGTGAATTATGGTTTGATAGCAAGGATCCATGAAAGCTTTAAAAAGAAAGAAGGATTATCATTCTCAGTTTTGACAGTCTAGGAAAGAAATTTGCCAAGATGATCAAAGATTAAAATTTAATCTCCCACTTCCTTTCAGTGAGAAAATAAAGCAGCTACAACAAATTGGATTTACTGCACTTACGCAGTTAAGGAATTCAGTGTCTTACAAGGAGTGAGAACTATCTGAAAACAAAGGTAAAAATGCTAAAAAAGTGATCCAGCTTTCCTACTTCTACTTTTTGTGTGAGGATTACAAAGCCAGGCAACCCACATTTAAAATTTTACTCACAAGGAGACACAAGTGAAAAGTTAAATTTCAACGCCTTTGCTCAGATCCTTCTGCTTCTTTCTCCTTAGATGAGCTTTTCTCTGCTTTGTGCCTGACAGTAGAGTTCTAGCCTACAGCCTCTACATTCTCCAAAGTTTTGTGCCTTCAGCTGCGACCCTCCCCTGCCTGCTCTCGGGTAGAGTATTTGCAGCAACACCCTGAAGGCTCCAGGGCATTTACAAACAGAATCTTGATAAAGCAGAAAAAGCACAAATACAGTTTTCATAAGCAAGTTTTTTAACCAAATGGGTCATGATCAGTCTCTGGAAAGGAATCATCTTTGGTACAGCGAATATAGTAATTCTTCCTTTCAGTACTCCATAATAGATCTGATAGGGCATGGTGTACGTGAAACAGAGAATCTCATTTTATCTGGACTTAAACACATAAGAATCTACTGTGGCCATGCGGCTATTGTAGCTTTGTTCAGTACTGCGAATGAGCCGATGGACTTCTCTGAAAGTCAGGATGCCTTCGCCTGAGCTCAGTGCAGCACTAACGCTGGGAAAAATAGGAGTGTGGACAGAGAACTCCCCATAGTCAATACCTGGAAAAAAGGAAAGCATAAGTAACAGATTGTGTGGAAACACACAGAACATTTACCAAGAGTGCCACTGATGGAAATGGTCTCTCAGGATTGCATATAAAATGTCATTTTCTGTCTTCACAAAGACAGTTGTATAATCTAGATAGGAACCGTGGTGTTGCTGGATCTATCAGACAGCTTGGTGAAAATATGAAGAATGGAATACAAGCACTCTTTGGGCCTTGAAAAGACTGACCAATGCTGAAGTAACAGCCAGAAAAATTAAGCAAATCTCAAAGCTACATTTATTAAAATATACCCAAAATTCTTAATTATACAGACAAGCTTAATAAGGTGTAAGACACAAGAGTGTCCCTACAATTTAATTTGAATCTTTTTTGTGCCATAACCAAAGACAGAATTCCAAACACAAAAGAGTTTTCTTGACTTTCCTTCCCTCCACATGTCCCAGAATAAATGAATAGATAAATAAATTGCACCACTTGGGACAAAGGCGCTGTACCATCTCGTACCAGGCACATCAGCCTGAAAACCTGAAAAATACCTTCGGAGGAAATCCATGTTGGTAAACATTACACATATCACTATTGTAATTTCAACAAAAAACACAGCAGAAAAAAAAACTAAACAATTTTCAAGCATTTTAAGTTGAGGGGTTTCTGCCTTTCTATACAATGCTCTCTTTTTTTCCTTATCACTTCATTTAAGAAGATATTTTTTATTAAAGTGATTAGCTTTTATAGCATCAGTGAGTCACTGTGTGGGAGATGAGTCACTATTCAGGAAATTCATGGAATATCTCTTGTAATTATACATTAATATTTATCTTATATAAATACTCATTTCAGATGCAGAATCTGAACTTTAAGGTAACAAAGATCAGCAGAGTTTGCCTGCGACATAGGCATTGTGTAAGCCAAAAGAAAGGCTAATAATTATGCTATGGGGTGGGGAAAGCCTTTTTAAGCTGGGATAAAGAGTTTTAATGCAAGGATTTTGTGGGAAAACTGTTCCAGATTATGCCCAGTCCCTTCTCCAACTGTAGTCCTTTAAGGCAGTGGCGTCCAAATTGGGGTGTGTAAGAAAATCCTTTGGGGTACAGGAAGAAAATACTTTTAGTACTATTAGTAAATAAAATAAAATTTTTTAAAAAGGAAGAAAAAATACCATTTATTTAATCTTTATTTTATCCTTTTTAATTTATATTTTTGTGTATCTTTTGTGAAGTCCATAATATATTAGTACAGTAATACATGTATATAATATATGAGGATGTGCTCAGAATTTTTTTACTGCTGGGGTGTGCAATCAGATATCTCTGGGCTCCAAGAGACATTGAGCACTTCTTTGCAGGATCTTAGAAAACAAAGAACTGACTGCCTCTGTGAGTTTTGAATACTCTGGGATACAGTTCCTTGATGATTTAGGATTCCTCTCCCATCACATTTTGAATGTTAAGGAATTAAAACTGTTTTCTGCAGTTAGACATGCCATGGATCACAGGCTTCTGTTGGCTGTCCTCCTGTGAGCTGTTAATTTTAAACACTTTCAGGCCTTAAGAACTGCCCCATCCTTGCTGTAAAAAGACACTGTTTCTATAGAAGAGTGGGCCCAGAAGCACTGTCCTCTAATGGTGAGCCATAACAAGCCCCAGGCAAAAACACATCCCAGTAACAGCAAACACTTCTGAAAAAAGCCAGAATATGCCTCAACTTTATTACAATTGATTCATATCACTGGCAATCACATCATCTGTAGATGCTGGAAGTGTGGTAAAAGAGCAAGCAGTCCTTGGAATAGAACAGAATAGTTCCATCTGGTAAGAGACTTAAAATGATGCTCTAGTCCAACAGCCTGATCACTTCAGGAGTGATCAAAAGATAAAGCATATTTTTAAGGGCACTGTCTATACACCTCTCAAACACTGACAGGCTTGGGGCATCAATCACTTCTCTAGAAAGCCTGTTGCAGTGTTTGACCACCCTCTCTGTAAAAGAAATGCTTCCTAACACCTTGTCTGAACCTTCTTCTGGATCAGCTGAGCATTCATATGAACATGCCCGACTGATGGGCAGGTGGGTCTACTGCAGCTTCACTTTTCTAACTTGATTTGCAATCAGACACCTGCCAGCAAAGTGAAACATCCAGTACCCCATGTGGGTGGACATATTACTAAGAAATCCAATTACGCTGAGAGACACCAAAAGATGTTACTCTTTTGTGAATAACTAATTTGGTACATTTTCAGCTTCACTATTTTACAGATTTTGGCATTCATGAGCTTTTAACTAAATTGAAAACAGTGGGTTTTTGTTTTAGTTTGGATACTCAAGCTTGTGAGACAAAGTTAAGAATACTGAAAAACGTGGAACATTAAGTTTTGAATAGCAGCTGTATAAAACAAAAATTACTTCCAAGTTCTCCAAACTCTTATCGCCATATTTATGTCATACTTCACAGCAAACTGCCTTATTAAATGTGCCTATGGAAGTTTCTCTAGGTAAACTAATTTACAACCCAAAGACCTTGTTGATCACTAGTTTTATCTGGTTTCTTTGACAGAAACCTATACTGCCAAGCAAGTCAGCTCTCTATTCTCCATCCCCATTTTATTTTTTTTACTCTTCCGGGGGAGGGAGGAGGCAAACCTAACGCATAGACTCAGATTCTGGACAAGTCCACTGAGAATATACATAAAACATTTTGACTTGCATGCCTGTGGAATACCATTTTGGAAACATCAACAAATACTCAACAGAGGTTTGAAGTGATAGAACTTGCTACCTTAACAACAACGGCCAGTAAAATAGAAAAGCATCATTAAAAATAAAATATAGAATATTTATAATAGTTTACATTACACAGCAAATGATCCTAAATCAGATCTCAAAGTGTTTTACAAACAGTAGCGTAGTATGCCACAGGCAGAATTACAATCCCAAACTTGCTCCTACCTGCTGATAAAGTATTTTAAAATATTATGAAATACATTCACTGCTTCAAAATGCTACTAATGGGAGGGGATGAAAACAGTAAGATTTGGAATCAAGTGAAGGCCGATCCAAAACGGTTGGAGCATAAAAAGCAACAGGCCAAAAGTCATGCCTCATTACAGACACAATAATACAACATTCTCTGCTGCCAGGTCAGCATGAAAGCCAAAACAAAACAACAACAAAACCCCACAAAAAACCTCAAACCAAAACCAAACAAGTATGAATGAATGATTAAAAGATGTTAATTGTGACTGGTGTTGACCATCAGAAACCTGCTAGAGACATTTCTTCCCTTTCCCCAAGAACTATGAGTTCCTAAGACACTTTAAGAGTTCATCTGACAGGCTCACCACATATACAGCAGTAACAGTGCAATAACTCTGCAAAACTGTATCTCTCTCCAAATATCTAGCATAGTCCAGGCTCCTGACTGCAGCGTCTCACAAACAGCTATACAAAAACATGCTGTCAAGATACAACAGAAACTGCCCCACAATTTGAGTCTTTACATAAGAAAGCCAGCAAACAAAATCAAACCCCAAGACTGATGTTTAGAATACTCTGACTGCATATAGCTCAGCTAAAAGTTAACAGCAGGTCTGAACATTCAAAATTTCTAAGTATCAGAGTGTGTTTAAATGAGCTCACACCTTCCCCCCACCTCCTCCAAATAATCAGAGAGGCTAAAGCAGTTCAGAAAAGAACTCAAGAACAAATACCTCTCAAAAGCTTACAGGCAATCAGAAAATAAAAAGGCCCCAAAAAAACATCTTTTTTCTTCCTCAATTCCAAAATTGGCATAAATGGAATGCAAATGCTGTATTCCTAAGGATATCTATAAAATCCATTTCAAGCACTGGCAATAAAATTATCAACCAGAATAGAGTGAAGACAATAAAATAAGGAAGGGCGAGGAAGGGCGGGCGG
>JANHFX010008209.1:12737-42495 GCA_027560015.1 Chloroceryle amazona
GGAAGGGCGAGGAAGGGAAGGGCGAGGAAGGGAAGGGCGAGGAAGGGAAGGGCGAGGAAGGGAAGGGCGAGGAAGGGAAGGGCGAGGAAGGGCGCTTTGTTTACAAGCCAGAAATGCTTTTTACTGCATAGAAAAGACTCTTCCAGGTGGGGTGTCTGAGAGACATTAGGCAGAGGGAACCAAAGTACACCAAAGCCATCTTTATATTCTTTCCATCCCGGATTGTTTCAAAGGCCACAGATAACTTCCATTTGACTACTGGGCTCAGACACATACAAGTTACTCCAGATATAAGGGAAAATAATTTATCTCGTATTTGTTATAAAGAGAATGGAACATGCAATTACTGCAGTTGCATACTGTATGTCTCATGGCAAGTTATCACCACACAGCAAGTCCTCCAGCTACCTAAGTCTTTAAACATTACCAGGGAGTGACTCTGTAGAAAGTTCAGTACCTCCTGACCAATAGACAGGACTGGGAGGACAACCTATATAAGGATTATAAGATCCTTGAATATTTATCATTTTAGGAGTCACATATGCTGTTAAAAAATAAACCTTTTCCTGTTGTTTTAGCATTTTGGCCTGCATTGAAAAAAGGGTGAGTAGCAAACTGTTTCATCAGTTGGAATATTTTTAGGTCTACTAGATGATCTCCACTGTGTCTGAGCCACACACAAATAAAATAGAATCTATACAAAGAAAATATTTCTTTGTCCTCTCCTGCCTAACATTATCAATATAGTGTTCAAACGGAAGCTGCCTCCAATATTTTTTTAAGGGTAGTCTTAAAGTCAGAAGTAATAAAATATAAAAAATTTTCTAAAAATGTGTTAAAAAATTAAGCAAGATTTCTGTAAGGTATTTTAGAACTAAAAAAAAAAAATAAAGAACCTAATGAATATCAGAATTATTCTGTCTTACACTACTGCAGTTTTCAGGGGAGCCATTTCTGAATATAAAACTTATCAGAAAAAAAAAAAAAAAAATCAATTTTTTTCAGAAGCTTGAGTCATTTCTGCAAGACCAGAAGTTCTTTGTATCATATAGTTAAATAATCTAAGTAATACTGCTCTAACAACATTTCTCCGTTGTACTAACTTACAACTGGTCTTGCAGTTCCACAATGATATATTCCAGCTGTTCCTTCTCCATTTTATGGGCTAGATCCATATCTTCAATTCTTTGTATCAGCAGTTTATTCTGTGAGACAGATTCAGACAGCTGGTTTTCTCTGAGTCGTACCAATTCTTCAAGGTAACCCTGGAAATATAAGTGTTAGAAACCTTTAAAGAACACACTATCAAAAAATTTTTTCCCTGTGCATGTTCACATTTTTCTGTTTTAAGATGTATATAATTCTATTTTGGTTTTATTGTTTGGCTTTTGTTTGTTTGGGTTTGTTTTGGGGTTGTTTTTTTTAAACACCAGTAAATTGATTTAAGATTAGTATAATTTCTTAAGAGTTACTAAGAAAATAATATACTTATATATATTTCTGCAGAGGAACATAATAATGGATGAAACAATGAGACAGGAATGCCATCAGCGTAAAGTACTAATTCATTTTTAGAAAAAAAACCACAGAATTGTCAGGGTTGGAAGGGACCTTAAAGATCATCTAGTTCCACCCCACTGCCATGGTCAGGGACATCTCCCACTAGGTCAGGTTGCTTAGAGCCCCATCCAGCCTGGCCTTAAAATCTTAAAGGGATGGGGCTTCCACAACCTCTCTGGGCAACTTGTTCCAGTGTCTCACCACCCTCATGGTGAAGAATTTCTTCCTAACGTCCAGTCTGAATCGATCCATATCTGGTTTTAAGCCATTCCCTCTAGTCCTACCACTACCCGACATCCTCATCTGGAATGAGGTGTCCAGACATGCTGGGGAGTCTGCATCTTTGGCATATTTACAACCCAACTGAACAAGGCTTTGAACAACTTGCTCTAGTCTACCTTTTTTGAGCAGAGGAGTTAGACTAATAATCTCCAGAGGTGCCATCTGACCACAACTATTCTGTGATTCTATGATGTACAGTTCTATCCACTACATATATTTCTACTTGATAGGAATTTATTTTAGTCTCAGTACGAGTCCCAAGTAATCTTGAGAGTTTTCAGCATGCCTGGTTCTGCCCTGTCAAATGTTACTGTTGTCTTGACCATTAAGGTACTCCTTGGAACTCTGAGTAGTGCTTTTAAAGTACTAAATGATGTGTTAGGACATACACAAGTTTCCTGCCTCCCAGAAATGTCAAACATTTTACAAGAAGATTTTAAATATGAAACACTTTGTCAGAAACAGAATGCTATGAACAGTAAATACATCTATCTATTGTGACACAGAGCTGCATCATCCCACCAGTGAAAGCATATGAAATTCCAGTATAAACAGTACACAAAGAATTAAGGTGTTTACAAAAGTGAACAGTTTACACCACTCAAAACATAAGGAAGAGATAACTTCCAAATAAGTAACAAACATGTAAACTATGACTCAATCTGGACAAGAGACAACTTGTAAAAGATGAGCTCATTGTATTTCCAGAGTGGCCTGGAGACAGCAGGAAGGAAGCAACTGTTCATCATTTTTTAATATACACCTTGAAATCAAGCTAGTAGGAGCCAGACTTAAGACAGAAAAGGAGGTGGCTTTTCCCACAACAGATGGTAGATACACAGAATGCTTTGCCAAAAAGATGGTTTGGATGCTAAAAATTTACATGGGGTCAGTAGGATATTTAATATTTGGAAGAGTGATCCATCGTGGGTTACTAAACAGACAAACCTTATCATCTTCAGAAAGTCTTTCAGCCAATATGCATTGGCCAAGAAAGTATTAGAGGAAAACCAGTGCACATACATTTGCTCTATTTCAGTTCTTCTCTCTACATCTCCTTTGGCAAGTATACAAGATAGGGTAGTAGGAGAACCAAGGAGTACCTGAGCCTATCCTACTATTCAAACAACTGAGAAAATACAGATACCTTTACCTTAGCTGCAGTCCGATCACTTGTTATGTTATGACCTTGGAAAACATCATTCACCTGTGCATTAATGACTGCAGTACACATAATTGCTTAGGAGGCATGAAAGGAATTTATCATTGTTTGCACAAAGAGAATGACAATAAAGCAAAAGAAGGATCTATCAGATTCGCTATTTCAGCTACTAAAAAGACATTGCTTTCCACTTGGTCTTCTTGTCACAAATGTAAAGTTTTCCAACACGAAGAATGTCAGAAAACCACCCTGTCTCTGATTAACTGGTACCGACTGCACTATGTGCAACTTGATTTGTTGCTGCAACTTACTGCCATGAAAAAGGTCCCAAAAAGGGATGGAGATAAACACTCAGGGAAGGAGCTCTATTCCACAGACCATCTAACCTCTTAATGGTAATTTTTCAAGTTACAATAGAACAGATGGGGTATAGTTGAATTATATAAAAATTTGGCAGGTGCATCCCAAATGAAAATTAGACAATGGAAAATTTTCTGTCTGTGGGAATAAAACCAGTTATTTTGCTGCTGCATTTGTGAAGTAGGCATTCTGAAGGAGGATGATGGACAATTAGGGAAGTGTCAACAGCTGTCAGAGTAGCTATCATTTGAAAATTGTATTAAATTGTATGAAATTTTCAAAGTTATCATGAAACTGACTTGAATCCACCCTTCCGTTAGCTGACTATAGAATTTGGCAGTTCATGAAGAGAATGCTCTAAGCAACAATGCAACTCACTAAAACACTCATGCTCAAAAGTTTGAAATGCTCAGTATCAGATAAGCAAATAAATTCCCATAGAATAGAAATGTTTTAAGATCTTAGACTCATAAATAAAAAACCTCCACTTGGTGTTACAGCCACTGAAGATCTTTGTGCTTTTGCAGACATAAAGCTTCCTAGTTATTCTGGTAAATGGATTTGGATACCATAGTTCAATATTCTTCCTAGAGATGTCTGTCACAATTTTGATGGGATATCCTTTGGACTGAACCACCTGGAGGTGCCAGGAAAAATAAATATCCACTTATTTTGCTCTCTTACATGTTTCTCTGCAGTTGATGACACTTTAGTCATTAAACCCCAAAATATGTTATGATCTTCAGGGGGTGAGTGGGGAAGATCAGAGTTCAAACTGATTCCATGTTTTTGTCCGGACACAAGGATGAAATGCTTTCTTGAATACATTCCTGTGCTTCAAGGACTGTTGGGGTGGGGAGGAAAAGGTTTTAATTTTGGTTATATATTTGAAGAGGTTTGTTTTGAATGGCACTTTTTTTTTTTTCCAAAAGTAGGGAACATGTCCTCTGTATCAGAGAGTCCCAAGGAACATAAATTCTTTCCATACGGAAAGTGATACCACACTGGCTGACATTATACCAGCAACCTGGATGCCAACATTTAATGTCATACTTCAAAAAGTCTAAGGGACCCAAAATAGAAAAGAAATAATTGTATGCATATTTCTTTAAAAATACTGTGGGATTATAGATGTTAGAGGCAAGTCTGACTTTGTAACTGTTACTTAGAAAAATTTTAACTATGTTCTCTCACATGAATTTAAGTGAACCTACTTTAATTCTAGCCATTCCATATTAAACCTTACATTTAACAATGAATTGAACATAGCTGGGATTCCTTCCCAGGTATATTCTCTCAGTCTGGCTATATCTATTCTAAAACTCAAGTTCAAAAAGACCACGTCTAAAATCATACTGGTTATTTGGAATGATTGCTGACAAGCACTAATGCACAAACCTGAAATAATCTGGGAGAGTGGCAGTTGTACCGGGTCAAAGCCACCCAAAGAATCTCTCAGAATTTAACTCTCTATGTGACTGAGTTTATACCAGGACCTGGGCCAGAGTACTGAGCCCCAACTGGCAGAATATCCATTCTAGATCTCTTCTGCCCCTCTCTTTTCTCTCAATATTTAATTATTTCTATTATTATTATTTAGTAATAATAATGAAAAAAATGTTTTTTCTCTCAGTATGGTAGAAACTAGAACGATTGAAATAATCTTGTGATTCTGATGCCCTAAACTAAGGGAAATAATTACACCTCCAAGCACACTTATGTATTTCGAGCCTTTCATATCGTTTACTGCATCCTGAGTTTCAACAAAATCAAATTCTGACATTAGGAAAAAAGAATACTAAAAGTACTGCTAATAAAGTTCTTTAAAATCATTAACCATTTGTCTTTCATTTTATCTCCCTTGCAGTTTTCCTGACCCCTCCTTTCTTTCTCTGTGCACTACTCCTTCAGTGTTTATGAACAGCCTTCCCTCTTCTCTCTGTCACAGCTAATGCACATTGTCTTTGTAGCTGTAATACACTGCTATGAAAAACTGACAAACACTTTGCTGTTAAAAACACTAAAACATTTGAACATCCATTTCACTTCATGTTTAATTTACAGTATTTTTGGTGGTAGAGGGAGAACCTACCTTTGGTTTCTATAATATTTAATATGCCACCTATATTCTCAATATCAAATACAATCTTTTTCCTTTTGCATTCTAGCTTGAAGCAGGTCTTAAAACAATATATTTCCTAAGAACACATCTCAGTATCACCAAGAAGATAATTATGCTTTTCATTCCTAGATGGATCACTTTGCTGATCATTTCTGTTTACTGTAAGACTGAATGTTAAAGTTTAACATCGCAATCTCCAGCTGGCAGTGTACATGCATCAGTAACATTCTATGGCCTCTAAGGAAGAGGAAAATCATGTGGACAGGTGTGTTCACTTCAAGCTCACAACCTAACACCTTCAGAGATGCACTGCCTGTAACTCTGAGATTGGAAAAAGAAGCCAAAGCTTCTACATTAGACTGTGAAATTTGATCTCTTATTATTCTCTTCCCTCTCCTCCCCAAACCTCCCTTCCCTCAAATCAGCCAGCAAATATACTTAGATACTCTGAGGATCATAAAATTTAAGACTGCTTACATGTAGCTAAATAATATTTAATATATTTTTCTGCCTTAAGTAGATATACCATCACTTGGCTGGTGATGAGCTTTGGCTCCATCACTGCCCCCCCCCAAACTAATCACTAATCTTTTACCTTCTGTTCCAATGCGAGCCGGTACTTCTGTTCTACCCTTTTGCATTTGTTGTACCAAATGTTTTCATCCATGATGAAAGGAGGGCCAATGTTCTCTGGAGTACTGCCTTCACTGCCACTACTGCCCAGTGTCCTTAGCTCTTCTTCATCACTGCTGATGCTGTCAGAACTGAAGGATCATATTTATTAGCCAAGAGAAAAGCCGTGTTTGTTAAAATGCAAATTCCCCGTGAAGTTAAAGCACCACAGTTCTTAATGATACCCAAAGCTCTGTAAAACAAGAAGAATCAAAATGTTGGGATATGATAGATCACCAAACACAGCTTAGATTTCAAGCCTTTATTTGTATAGCCACCTAAATAATGGGCAAAAATTTGCTTGTGGTTTTAGTCAAGTTGTCTTTGGCAAGTCAGACAATTGTATGTGGGATACTCTCCTGGAATACAAAGTGCATTACAACAAGCTATCTAAGGAAGTGGTGACTTAACTTTCCTTCACAAATTCAGGGCAAAGAGTAGTAGCTGAAAGTAGATTTTATCTTTTTCTAATAAAGCAGAAAAAAATAAAAGAGTTATTGTCATTATATTAAATCATGATAAATTCAAATGAGAATGTAGAGTTATGGTTACAGCAAAGACCATGTGCTTGTTACTGCACAGAACATAAGTCTCTCCCTACACAGCGTACAGATTCACTGTTAAAATATCTCCATATCACCCAGGACCAAGTTATGCTACAGATTCAGACATCCATCTCAAAAGAGAAGCATTTTAATTTATCCCAATAACCATATGAAATCTTCCCTTACAACTGTGCTTTCCAGTAGAATAACAGTATTTATTAATTTAAGTAGTGATTCCTGAGACCCCATGATCCTGTCATGATGCAAATTCTGCTTTAACTGAGCCATGCAATTTGTCATTAACAAGTAAGCTAATAAGAAGTTAAAGAGAATAACTAGGATGATTCATGTTCAGTTGCAAATCTTCAGGACTACTCCTAACTTCCAACTGATTCCTTCTTTTTGGCAAACCTAACAATACAACACATCCCATTAATTTCCATGCTTTTTGGAGATGACAAATTGCTGCCAGATCTGTTAGATACTGATAATTCTTAATATTATTAATCACGTGGCCGATCAGAGGAGGAAAATGTAGCTGGAAGGTGAGTTATAAATCCAACTGGTCACGCTTTTCTATTTTGTGCTAACTGCTCATACTGCACACTGCTTATCTGTCATATATTATCATTTACCAGGACATATATAATCTTTATTGGCAAAATAACTACTTTTAAGTTTATGGCTAGACAGAAAAGGCCCAAAACTAAGGATAACTTGGTCTGGAGATCTTCAAAGGAAAAAAAAACCCAACCATGACTCACTCTGATGAGTCATGTAATAATTCCACCAGTCTGAAAAAGCAGGGTAGATGAGTGTACAGGTTTGTACTTAGATATGGATATTACTTTGAATGTGAAAAGTAAGATGCTTAGTATGAAGTAAAATCTTGCCAATGAAATAAAAAAAAAATGCAGTGTAAAGATAAAAAGTACCTTTGGGTGAACTTCAAGTATGGTGTATAATCTATAACAGCTGGAAAGCTGCCATCCAATCCCTCACCCTTCAGACAAAAACTGATAAAACAGAGAAAACAATGATAAGATTATAGCAATAAAATTAAATAATATTGACAGTTGAATCTTACCAATGTGAAATTTGAGTTGTCTTAATTTTTTGGTATTAAGAAAGTCCTAGAGCATTTAACTTTGAAATCCCACTCAGCCAAACTAGACAGCTTAATATTAAATGAGAGTCACTGAGCACATTATAGGATAATGAAAACCCCACAAAGAGAAATTCCACATAACCTGGGAATAGATCAGGACAAGTGGTATAAACCCTAATTTTTAAATATTCACTTTTATTCTGAAAATACAGATGGATTGCAAGGGAATAGCAGGAAAAGGCAAGTTGGTCAAAGCAAGAGAAAGAGAAGAGCTATGGAATCTTCAGTGTTTAAGCTCATTTAAAGTGTTTGCTGAGTGCGTATGTAACCATCCCTGTAACTTTGAAATATTTTGTAAGAATTATTTTTTTTCTTATTTAGTCTTTCTCCTTTCAGATTCTTTCTGGTGTTGGGTTCCAGGAAGATGAGGAACACTAACAAAATTAACTTTCAGAAATTGTTCTGAAATGGCCATAGGTTTAGAAAGCTCTCATCTATATTGTATTTATTTTGCACTGGATATAAAAGATTGTGTTTGAATCATCTTTAATTATCACAGAAGTGAAAAAAAAATCATGATGCTTCCACAAGTCTGATATTCCTCACTCCCATCTCTGTCATTAAAAATAGATTCAAGTAAGATACAGCTTTTGCTAACTTAATTGCAACGTTCCATTTTTGACAGTGCAGTCAGTTTTGAAGTACATCTAAAGTGTTTGGGGTTCCCACCCCCCAAGAAAAGAAAAAAACCAAAAACACAACAACAACAACAAAAACACAAACAAAAAAATACATCACAAAAAAACACTCCTTCAAAACGACAATTACTTTAAGTAGATAATTCCACATTGTTGTGAGGGGGGAAAATAAAAATTTAGATTCTGTTAGATTGGGTTGCCTCATCTTCATCCCAAAGTCTTATTTGCAGCTCCACATAGATAAGCCAGCCATTTTTAAGAGACTGTTTAAACTGAAAAATCCCCAAACCTCAAATATAACATGCAGAGAATGTCTATGGCCTCTCACTCTTTTAAACTACAATATTATGAATCTCATGTGGCACAATAAAAATGCTCCTGTAGCATCACGTTCCTATTTTACCCAGAAATTTTACAGACTCCTAAAAGCTGCACTGACAAAAACTTAATTGTCTCCAATGAGAACCAATCATTACTCTGAGTACTACTAACAGATACCTAAAAATATGATTATATTAGAAATCAGAGGACAAAGGAAGAATAAAGTGCACTTATACAACGAAGCTCTCATACCACTGAGGCTTATGAGAGAGAAACAGTCAAGTGATGATTATCTATAGGAGGATTTACACATGCATACCTACATTTGCTATGCTTCTTGTTCCTGTATAGCTATAGTCCTACCAGCTATAGTGCTAATACAGAAGCAGTTTAATTTCATATAGTGTAAAGTTTAAAGTAATAAAATCTGGTAAGATTTAAATTTGCTGTATACAAGGCCAGCTCTCTTATCATCCTGCAGCACACTTCAGTTCCCCTACAACATACATTAAGGATGCAGTTAAGCCAATCTAATGACTAAATGCTAGCAATAGAAGCTATCTTACATTTTCAATCTCTCCCTCACCTCACCTCTTTTTCTTCTTCGTTTTTCTTTTTTTTTTTTTTTTTTAAGCCTCAACCAGACATTTCCTTTCCCCTTTTTACAACAGTATTAGCATTTACCTGACTCCATGATGAGCTACTTCAGCCATCAAGACCTGATTTCCCACCACCCCACCCCACCCTTTTTGGTTCTTTTCCCCTTTAGCATCTAGTTGCAGCTCCACAGGCAGCTGAATTAAATTCTTGCTGCCACCAGAAAGGGAAGACATTACTCAATCACTTTTATTACTTCTGTTCTTTAAACCTTATGGTCCCATGATCTTTTCAACTTTGCTTCCATGAACCAAACTCACTAACAACAAAACAACTATCCTGTCTTCCTACTGGGTATGTTATTTTACTCTTTAACCAATTGGCTCAAAGATCCAACAAGCCTCAAAATTGGTATAAGGATACATAAATCTAGAGACTGCAACAGTAAATTCACATAATCTGTTGATACGTTAACACAAATTATTATTAAACAGCCATTTGTAGCTTAATAACTTTCAAATATTCAATTGCTGGTAAGCTTCACTTAATACGCTTGATATATATTCTGCAACTATACTTCTGATTGCTTTTTAGGATCTTTGATACCTGAAAGACTGTGTGATCATGTAGCTATATAAACTACAGCATAACTTTGTTCTTATACAGAAAAACCATTGAAGATTTTCCTCTCTTTCCCTCCCACCTAAGTTTTGTCTCTCAAACTCTCAAGGGAATCTAATAATGTTTTCCATAATGAATCAATTTTTAAGAACTTTCCCTGAGCACTTTGTTATGAAGGATGTAAATATAATACCTGAAATCAATTGCATTGAGTCCCAGCAGCATACCAGCAAGCATATTTGCTTCTTCACCGAGAACAATTGCTCCATCCTCATAAAATCTCCTTCAATAAAAGACATAAGTTCAGTTAATACTCTTTTTCTCTATGATAATAATAGTTAACAGAAAAATTAAGGAATCCAGTTTAAATATAAACAACTTATGTGAAACCCATGGGCATTCATATTTCATTTCACATAAAGCAACCCAAAATTTCAACAGAAGCAAAAAGTATTTACAACATTAGCCCTAAGAAACAGAAAAAAAGGATGGACATGACACACAGAAGATTATAAAGATGTCTTATACTTTACTGCTGAAAGGAAGAATTGTGTCAATTACATAAGAAAATAATTATTCCATCGCATGAAAAAAAAAGTTCTCTCACAATTGTACTTGCAGGCTCTTTTTAAGCTCAACATTCACTCTTCATTCTTAGTAGCTGATTATTTGCTAAAAAATATTTTCACAAATCAGCTGTTTTCTAGGAAGCATACTTTTTCTTAAAACACTGCATGCTGGGAAGACGCATGTTGCATTCAAGTATTCTGAGATTTAAAAGTTTCATTATTTGAAGGACTGTTTTCTTAAAACCATTTTTTATTGTAAAATACCTATTGTCCAAAGTTTTAAAACTCTGTCTTGATCTGAAAATACACTTCACATGCCCTGGCATAGGCAGATTTGGGAAGGCTGCTTGAGAAAAGTGACAATAAAGCAACAATTCTAAAATCCGTATTCCCTCACCACATCCCCATTCTCTCCCATCTATTCTAACTTTTTCCTCCCAGCTACCACAGAGGCTACTTCCACTCAGAAAAGTTCCTTGCATGGAGCAGGCGAATAGGACCCACCATTGCCATTGCACAGCCTTGGAAAAAGGTACCTGGTCTGCTTAGCAGAGCAGCACACAACTTTAATGTCTGTGTTACAGGAATCTTGGCAGCAGCAGAGGCTGAAAGGTCGCTAGAATTGACCTGAGCATTACACATGGAAAGATGGAAACCAAGAACTGTTCAGTACTAAAGGCAAGGTTCAAAGGTCACTTACCAGAAACTGATATTTACAGTCCACCTATACATTCTGGCAATGTATGATTGCAAGAAGCCGAAACATTATTCAATCCAACCTATCTTTCAAATACCAGCAACACTGCCCTTCCAAAAGCTCCATCTATTTTAAAAACTGCATGAAAGCATTGGGATAGCTCACTGAGAGCTTGAGTTGGCTGCAGAAAAGATACATTCTGGGGCAAAGATCCAAAGATTAAACTGTGTTATAACGTACACTGCCAGAAGTCACACATTTGCAGTTACATAACAGACATCCATTTACTGTAAGGAATATCCTTTGGATATTCTCAGTACAAGGAAAAAATCTGAAAGACTTCCCCTGGGAAGAGAGAGATTCTGGTCTAGACACTAAAGCTAAGATGTACAGACTCAGCTCTCCACTCTAATTTCAGGAAGGGCACCAGCGGGCTAAACTGGCCACTGTTTGAGACAGAATACTGAGATAGATGAATTTTGCAATCTGATTCACTACAGCTATTCTTATTTGTGAACTAACAGCAGTGCTCCCAGGACAAGCTGATTACAAACCATTTCACTGGCATTTGTAAAATCACCGCCAGGTACCAACCTGTACTGTGTTCAGTTTATCTTGTAAAGTGGTGTCTAGGAAGTAATCACACACAACAGACAAGGCATACTTGTAACAGTGGGACACAGATCTTAGCCTGATAGTGCAATATTTCTTAAACCAGCTACGGTAATCCAGCCAAAACAACGATCCCATTGGAAAACTCACAAATCTTCTCTCAGTGCAATGCAGTTAACATCTCACAACAGAACAGTCTATTTTAATTAAGAGTCTGAGATGAACAATCTGTTAGAAAAATAATTGTGTGCCCATTCTTAATCCAACTCCCTTCCAAGTGTAATATGCAGATCCAGTACTAATCATGTGCTGCTTCATTAAAGAACTATCCCAGAAGTGGCTTCTCTCCACTTTTTGTGAAAATTAACCCTGTCCTAGCTGACCTAGGACAATGGTGCAAAGCATCACCAAAAAAATCAGGCCACTTATTAGGTATCCAAAATCATACACTGGAAAATATAGTGTGTCCATATTGCTAGTGGATTTCAAATCCACACTACCGAGATCTGAAACTGTAATTTATATTTTCATTAGATGTATTTAAAAATATTACTTCAAAACAAACTTTACACTTACTATGTTCAGCATGCAAAAGAGGTTATTTCCAAAAGCTGTACCACTGAAAGAACATTCTAATATATTAAATGTTAACATGTTAACATAAATGAATTTGAAACTGCTAATAAAATAATATCACTGTTATCCACAAGCAAACAAAACATACTGCCAAACAGGCAAAATATACTCTTAACTACATAGTTTGTGACCGTCCTGTTCCTCATCTTCCCCTCAAAAACCCAAGTGACTTTTCAATTTGAAGCAACATGAGTAAATATTTTCCAGAAATTTTTGCTTTATGAGCTTCTTGTCTACTGTAAATGCAAGCAAACCTGGGTAAAATAAAGATGACAGCTCTGAAAATGTCAATGAAATGGGATGTTTACCTAGTTGTGTTTCAAAGTCAACTTAATACTGTCAAAATATATGGAGATCTGAGGACAAACAGAAATTATAGTCTAAATGAACAGAAGTCCTTACAGAGAAATTCTTATTGTTTAAATAGTCCATTCAGTATGTCTAAAATTTTTAAGAGTTCAACATAAGGTACCACAACATGCTACAGACTCACTCATGTTTAGATAAATTCATTATAAATCTAGAAGACACACTTGTTACAGGATAAAGCATCACATAATCACATTATCTAGAACCAGTCCAAAACTGACAGAGCATTTTCCATCACAAAGCAAATTCTTCTCCATAACAGCTTTTAGCATTAGAAGGTACAATAAAAATCTGCTAAACATCTTTCATATTACATCAAGAATCCTGGATGTGCCTGATCACCAGTTCTGTTCTTTTATATTTTTCAAAGGTTCCTGGAATTCTCTTCCTTTCTTATTAAAGAAAAATTCCTATAGAAATTATTTTTTTTTTATTGAGTCTCCAGGTCTTTCTGTCAACCATACCTAATTTTGAAAGAAACATTACATCTTCTATCCTTATCATTCTACAATTTCAGAATTAGTTCCTTCTTCAGAGAGGTTTTATTCTCATTTGACCTTTTAAGAATTCCAGACTTATTTCCATAAAGGGATTTTCAGTTTTGCAGCTTTAGCCATGCTAAAATACAATCGTTACCAACTCCAGATATCTTTTACTGGGTTACAGTTCTTTTACTAGTGACATCCTTTCCTATACAAATTAAGTGGAATATCCACTTCTAAACCTAAAGTCCCTCACTTCAGCATTTGCTAAAATACCACAAAAATAAAAGTCTTAGAGACCTGGTTGTTTTGAAGTCTCTCAGAGCTGTGGAAATGTATTCAGATAAATGCTTTTCCATAAGGGCTACTCTGATCCAGGCTCGACCCTGTAAGAAGAAAAAGGTATCAAATATTTAAGTATCATAGAATAAAACACTTAATTCTACATCCAGAAAAAGAATACAGTTGCTTTAGCTGGGTGAAATGAACTGATCAACAAAATCACCACTATAACAGAAATTGCTGATAAAATGTACTTCATTATAGTAATAATGAAAACAGAAAATGCATTCTTCCAAATAAACTTCATTGTGAAATTGAGTTCTCAAAATATGAAGAAAGTATATAATTTGCTTTAATTATATACTCCATCCTTTTGAAAATCCCAAGTGCATAAGTGGTAGCAGATCAGGGCAGAAAACTTTTAAAGATAATGGTATTGGAAGTTGCCCTAAGTAACCTTTTCCACTGAAAAGCAGTAGTAGCCCACCTTCAAGGTGATTTAAGTAAGAAGAAATAGAAATTCTATCTGTGTTTATTCAAATATTTGTGGTTTCAATAAAACAAACAAACAAACAAAAAAAAAACAAAACAAAACAAAACAAAACAAAACAAACCCACAACAAAACCAACTCTGTGACACCAGTAAAACTGATGCATAACACTGGTATTTGTGTCAGCATATCTCCAACCTTTTCAGATAAGAACATCCAAAATACACCCACATGCACCTTGAAAAATTCAGCACCTCTCTTCACACTTACTGCACAAATTAACTTCTTTGTTTACTATTTGGCATGCACATAGTAAAAGAAAATTTTCATTTATTTGTAAGAGTCTTTCAGAAAATAGCTTTGCATCTTATATTCTGAATTTAAATATTCATATCTATTAAAATCTTGCAATGTGGAAATACTTCTAAAATTAGTCTCAAACAACAGCAATACTGCCATCAAATTCTGGAAAATTACTCTCTCCAGAAAGTATCTGTAGAGAAATCCTTCCAATTATCTGAATTTCCAGACCTCAGCATAAGCAAGAATAGCTGCCTGACTTAGTCTACTACTCCAGTACAGCGAGTGCTAGAAAAAAGACGTAATATTCTGGATTGGAAGACCAGTCAAGAGGTTTTTTACCATAGAATCTCAAGTGTTTCAAAGCTTTCACACTAGTTACAGATACGTTTACTGTATAAAATTTAAAACTGAATCTATACAAAAGAAGAAAGGCGCAACAGTAGACATAGCAAATCAGATGTTCTACAATACTATGGACTCCTCAAAGATCTACTAGTTCATGGTGCTCCTTGATCTAAGCATTATCATTTATTGAAGAAAACTGTGGTTGTGCAAATATCTCTAACTTAAGTTGTACTAACCACAGTCCTGTTCTTGACAAAAACCTACACAACTTTTGTTTGTAACAAGCTCAATATTTTCAAACTCAACATTGATACCTACAGTGAATAATCCAGTGTATAATAAAAAATCTGGATCTACAGGATTTTTAAAATAGCCATGGAACACAGTTGTCCCTTTACACAGAAATATAAGCTGTTGAAAAACATTCCAATCTAGTAAAAAGAACTTGTAATCTTTGTCTAGCAGTATTTTTATGTTTTAAGATGTTAGTCTATATTATCTCGCACTACTAGCACTTAATGATAGGTCAGTTTAAAGCATATTCTTATTAAGTTCATATGTACATAAACACATTGAATTGTTTCTTAACTTTTCCATTGTTTCTACAACCAGAAATTGTGATGTCATCTCTATATAAATCCTTTAAAATGATGGTTTCTTAGCAAAGAAATCTACTAAAGGCTTCCTGCACAATCACACCAACAAACTCAAGAGTTGATCATACCTTTTCTATTAGTGCATAAATTATATACAAAATAAAATTATACCTAGGTTATGGGGAAAAAAATAAAATCACATTTCTACAATTTTAAAATTATGTTTGTTAAGCGTGCCTATATGAACTTAATTTCCCTCAACGTAATGCATTTTCAAAAAATTATGCAAGTTCAAAAATATGAAAGCAATCATTTTATAATTCCATATGCTCACTGAACAGAAAATTACAGATTTAGTCTGATGAATAACAAATCTAAAAGCAAGAACATTCATATCTAAAAGTGGTTTTTAAATAAAGTAAATATTTACTAGTTGTATATAAATATAAACTCAAACAATGAAAAATTTTGCAGGACAAGTTTAGTAATGTATTATTCTTTTGAGTACATAAATGTCAGCTTTATTTTACAAAAAAAAAGGCAATTTGACCTTTTGCTTCCCTACCTTAGCTCTTGAAGAACCAACATTCTCCATGTTCTCAATACTGCAGATACAACCGTGAGACACTTTTCGGCAAGCTACTCGTATGTAGTCCCAGAAACTACGAGGGCTTTCATAGCCAAACCAGGTGATCTGACCTTAAATCAAAATACAAGATATGTAAGGATTTATGAACCTCCCTCTCTGCTTATTGGAGGTAAATCTAATTAAAATACTTCCTCATATGTTGCCTACACTGACAGGATTTTCTGATAGCAAGACCATAAATTCCTACCACATACTGGCTGATAGGCATAAAAAACCCCTTGCATTATGATGCTCAGCCTGATTTGAAACCATCACACAAAGAGAAGTGCATATACATATGTCTGTTTTGTTGGATTTTTTCCTTGCTAGTATACTATAATAATATGAGTTCTTCATCAGACTCTTAAAATAGAGCACACACTGTTGTGACTTAAAGATATGATGTAAGTCATATTTCTGTGTTTTGCTTTAGATAGAAACAAGAGTTTCATTAATACAGTCAAGTAAAGAGAAACTTGCTCTTTAAATACATGTAAATACATATAAAATAATAAGAAGACCATTGTTTGCTGTGATAGTATTATCTTTATTTTAGAAGATTGGAATTTTTCAAACTGTGATTCCACTGAAGGAGAAATTGATGTCTGATCAAAAAAGTCTTGCAGTCACATTTTATTTTAAGTAATTCATTGGAAATCTGACAAAAATTAATTGAGAAAAACAGTATCTCTCTTGGAGATTTAACCAAAATACTTCTTTCTTCTTTCCCCCCCCCCAGCTTGGAAGTTATTACAGTTACAAGACAAAATGCAAAATTACATACTACTTGCAACTGCTCAACACAGTACAGCCCCATTTTTCAGACTGAACAGCAGCCGGCTGCAGACAGGTATGGAAATGTAGGATGAACATTGTCCTCTGTTGACTGCCTTTATTACATATGTGCAAAACCTTTTCTCCATGTAAAATCAGATCTTATTGATAAGCTGATTTTATTTTATTTTGAGTCTTCAGTTGTACCTCTGAAGCATTACTAAGTTATCAAAAAGACTAATTTTTTTTCTGTTAGAAAGCTCAGATTTCAGGAGGAATATATTGGACTGATACTGCAGATCATACATACTGAAAATAAAATGCCAAAATATGATGACAAGGTTGTTTTTACCTAGCATGACTTATCTTAGCTCCAAGCATAGTTGGAGTAGTGTCAAAGATCTCTCCCCTATGAGCTTAAGAAATCCACGTGGAGTATTTTTTTTTTCCCCTAGAGGGTGCAGGTAACTTGTCTTCGTGGTCTATCTTCTTAGTTTACTACATAGATTTATTTATTACATTCAAAGCTTGATAAAAACTTACTAAAAGAAAAAAAAAAGAGCTGAAACAATTAATATGTACTACTCAATATGCCAAAGCTAAATAAAAATCCCAAGGTGCAGTTAATTAAGTGACTTTGTGCCACCATTTCCAGTGCCAACTAATAAAGGCAAGCATATCACATAAGATAGTTTGAAAAAGCCTCAGAAGTTAAGGACAGAATAAATCCTGAAAAAAATGGAGAGTTTCACTCTATAGCTTTCTGAAGTCACTAATTCAAATCAATTCCTTTTACCAACAAATGCCTGAAAAACATGTAATTTAGAAACAAAAATACCTTTATAACAGAAATACATCCAGCACACAGCACTTATTTGGCTTACACTGATCAACAAAGCAAGCTGGCCCCCATTACAATATCCTCTGACTTAACAGTGAACTCATCTTGCAGCCAGATCATGAGATTAATGGGTTTCGGACCTTCAGTAAGAATTTTCTTTACTTGAAAGTCACAGATGCCTTAGAACTTTTTGTGAACCAAGGACTTCTATATTTCCCTATTTTCTCCCCTCAACTTCAAACTTTGCCCCACTCTGGTAATTAACACCTTAATTTTATTTTATTAATTTATTTTATATTAATTTTATATTTTTTATTTAATTTTAAAAACATCCTTAATTTTATACACAGAAAAATTCAGCACATTTTTGAATACTGTTACATACTTATTTGTATCAACCCATTTCTGCTCCAGTCTGACTAGATACAAACACCTGCAACCTCAGTTGTTGGACAACTTTTTTCATGTCCAAGAAATTCTTCACACATAAGACATTAATCAGTTTGATTCCTACTCAGTCACAGTAGTGCCTTCAGCTCTTATTTCATCAATCTACCATTTTCATTCCAATTACATATCCAGGAAATAGTTATTTTAACCAGAAGACTTGTCTCTCTCAGGATGAATGGCATTACAAGCTGCATCTGACTTACTCAAAGAACTCTGCTTCCTCACCTGTAACCTAGACCTACAAGTGCAAGTTGTCTTCTGAAGAGATAATTGCTATCCTTTCCCTTAGTAACCACTGTTTAGGTCTGAATTATTAGAACTCCGTGAATTTTCATTAATATAAATCATATTAATATTCATTGATTAAAAAGAGACTTGACAAAATTTTTCCTAAAAATAAATAAGATCAAAACCATATAGGAGAGGATAAATTGTGCACTGTAGAAACTAGAAAAGTCTTTCACTACATGAGAAACTCTTTATTTAACAATTCACCTTACTGAGAAGCAGCACAAAAACTGAACATTTACCAGTGACATCACTAGTAGAGCCATTTGCCATTACTGCCACCAGACTAAAGATGATGCATGAAACTAGAACATTTTTTAGAATGAGGAAGAGAATTATTACATTTATTTTTCCATTCCAGCAACACTGTTCATTCTACAAGCGTTCTACTTATACTAAGTTTTCTAAATAAAAAAAAAACAAACACAAGTAAACAAACTCCACAGTCACTAAAATTAGGAATAACACAGATCAGATAGAGAAAAGCTGCTTCCAGAGGTAACTCTAGCATCAGATGTTGATGTGTTTAAATACCTTCTAAATATACCTAGAAGGAAAAAGGCACGCAAAGTTGTGAAAGTGTCAAAATAGCACAGTACAGTATACAGGTTTGTGTCATTATGGTGGTAAATGCAAATAAGCATATCGATGACAAGTACGCTCACAGTAACTGTAACATGCACAAGTTACAGAAGTCAAAAGCAAGGTGTAGCATATACATTGTCAGTAGCAGAATTTCATTTATACACCAAAACTATTTCTAAGCATGCTAGCCATTTCATAATGGCTAGCAGTTTGGATAAACTACATAAACACATATTACTGTAAAGGATATTACAATGAATACCTAGTAAGTCAACAAATACATACACATGACAATAATTATGGTTGAGATGATGGCCATAAAAATCTACAATAGTTATTGATGCTCTTCAGTACTAACTCAGTTAAAACTAATTTAAAGTGATAGAAAAATGCAGAAAACTCTAAAACATTGAGAGATATTAGACAATAAATCTCTTTTAATTGACAACAGGTTTTAAATCAGGTAGGTCAATACCTGTGATCACATTACACCGTTTCTGAACAGTTTTTTTATGCCTCTACCATTCTGCACTAACTGTATTTACTTAGCTGATCTGATAAAAAGGACACTTACATGAATGTACATGAAAAAAAATGTGGCCAGCGGTGAAAACAAGAAACCACCAAGATAACTGCAAGATACAGCTTAATCTCCACAATACAGAACAGTTAAGAACAAGTTCCAAAGAACTATCTGGAGGAAAAATCATTCCTGAAATTACTTAGCTTGCTTTGAAGATTATCGGACACACACATATCGGTACATGAATTTGTTAAACCCCTTTCACGATTATGGGTCTTATTTGGTCTGAAGACCTACAGTCTCTGTATCCATTCAGAACACCACTTATTCTCTACAGCATTATGAAAGCATGTAAATTCTTATTCCTAGAATGAATAAGAGAGTAATCAGTCATCTACTTTCTGTCACTCCTTCTTTCTTACCTTTTCAAGATCTTCAATTGCCCTGTCCAACAGCATCATATATTGCCAGCAGGCATGCTGCATGGCTTATTTTGATGACAGGAAGAAAACATGCTTTGTCTCCTTCCCATTAAGATAGTTGATCTACTCTTCACTCAACAATAAATCCAGCACTTTTAGGGAGTACCAGGTATACTGCACATACAGCATTACACAGTAGAGAGATAAGTATCTCTCCACTTTCTAGAACAGAAGACAATCAACAGCTTGTAATCCCTGAAAATACATTTAATACAATTTACCTAAACTCTCACTTCCTTCAGGCACTTCAAATATAGTCTGTGAGCCAGACTGATTTTTCTAACAACAGTGACCTGTTCATGTCTGCTACTTATTGGCATTGGTGTACATGTAACTGTAAGATAGTACAGATGTTGCCTTTTGGCCACAGCATATTATGTTACCTTCTTTGGAACTACTTTGGTGCCATAAGTGCTAAGTGTTCTGTATCACATGAACAGATCCCTGAACTGAAACAATGATCACAGATCTCCTTTGTGTGAACGGATACATTTATGCTGATCTCATTTATTACTAAGCAAACACCCACATCTAAATCACCCTTAAGAAAATAAGTAGTGGAATTAAAGAAGCGCATCCATGGGGAAAGTCATCAGCTTTCTGCCTTTGTGACTCCCTGGTCTGTATAGCTGCAGGATCTGGTGAAGACCATAGCCAATATTAAGGAAATATCACAAAGTTGGGGGGGATATAAAAAATTCTGTAGGAAACTGCACCGAGTTTAAGAAATGCCTTGAAAATTTTCAACACTCAATTGGAAAATGCCATGAGTAATCTAAGACAGCCCTGCTTTGAGCAAGAGGTTGGCCTGGATGATTTCCTAAGGTACTTTCCAAACTAAATTCTGTGATGATTCTTGGGGGGAGTGGGGGAAAAAAAAAAGAAAAGAATAAAAAAATTTAAACCCAAACAAAACCACCCAAACCTCAATTAATATTGTTTCAAGACCTTTTTGCTATTCAGAGTTGGCAACTTAGATCAGTTATGTATGAAAAAAACAACTTTAAAGTGTTGCTCATATAGGTAAAACCAGAATTTTTAGCAGAACATTAATGAGGATGAAGCTTGGAGAACTATTATTTCAGCATTTTAATTGCAATGGTTTCAGGAAAAGCATAAAATTCTAATCCCTGTAACAGAACATTTTTTTTCCCTTTAAAATATCTATCTTTCTTCCCTTTTTCTGTTTTTGTTTGGTTGGTTTTTGTTTTGTTTTGTTTTGGTCTGGATCCTATTGGAACATGAAACCAATAAGCAGCAACACTCATATTCCACCAAGATTATGCTATGCTTTGTTCATTAGTCCTTTACCATGGAAATTAAATGTTGGGGTTTTTCTTTTTAATTCTTCCTTCCTCACCCAGTACTTCTGAAGGCAGTTGAAGATTAAGAACTATTATTTGCCATGGCCTTAAGAAAGTAAAGGTCTGTGTACTCAAACTCTCAAATCCAGCTCATGTCTTTAACTACACTGCCATGGGATTGTCCTGAAAACTTTGATACACTGAAGCTATTTATTTTACCATAGGCAAACAGGTCATGTATATTCTGCCTGCTTTAAAACATTGTATACAATCCACTGCAGTCACCATCTGCTTTTAGTATGCTCCATCTGACACCAAGTATGCATACACAATATACTGGTCATCTCCATCAGTAAAACGCAACTTCTTTCAAACCCTGTGTTGTATAATATATACTCTATAAAAATATGAAATTGAGTTAATAAACGTACCATGACAATTCCTTTTTTAAATAATAAAGGAATTACTCAGTGATCTAGATTTTTATCAAAATATTCTGTTTGCAATATGATGCACAAGTTGCTGCCTTTTTCTGTATTTTTATTTAACCCTGCAAATTTTAATTACAAGGGGAAGACTGAAACAATGATTTAGCTTCTTTATTTTCTCTATTTCTTATCTGAAATAATTTTTCACTTGCAAACTCCATTTACCTGTAACTCATTTGTCAACCTGTCAAGGCTTCTTCTCTGTACTGTCTCTCCTGAATAATAGACTGTGAAGCAAAAGAATGGTGGAGAAAAAATAAAATTCATAATGATTTTTGCTCAAACATCACTGAAGCTAGGGGAGAAGGAAAAAACAGAGCAATTTCCCTGCAGTGTCAAGTTGCTAAGTACCTATAATCACTCCAATAATCTTTGTCAGTATGTGACAAACACTTTGTTTCTACCCCACTGTGTGATTTTATTTTTTTTCTTCTCTGACAGAATGACAGCAGGTAGTAATTGTGCTACTGAAATGTCAGCCTACACAGAATATTGTTCACTAAGCTTAGTTATGAATATTGAAAAGCAAAAGTAAGAAAAGGCATAGATTGTCATATTACACATCTATATTTAGATGATTACAATGTCCTTTATAATTCTCAAATAATTTCAGAAACTACACACAGAACTAAGAAATAAGGAGAAGCTTCCAAAGTCCTTTTCTAGTGACTGTCACTGCCAAGGCACACTCTGTTCTTTTAGCAAAGCAGCTTCCTCTAGAACAATCAGAAAATGCAAACAGACATTTTCCTGACTTAGAACAACATCTGATTCCAGTACAAGAGGAAAAGCAACAACTGACCTTTCTCAAAAGCAATTTAATCCAGATCCATTACACTGCAGTAGCAAAAAGCAGCTTCACTAGTGAGCTAGGGGGGTGGGAATGAAAGGACCTAAACACAGTATGTATTCCAAAAAAGAAAGCAAGAAAAGCAGGGAAGGGAAAAAGAAAAGGGAGCAGCATCACACATACTCTCTCTCTAGCTTCTTTTAAAGAAGAAAACACAATTGTCTTTCAGACTCAGACTCTTAGAATACAGCCTTATCATAAAGCAGAAAAGCAGACAGAGCTCAAACACCATGGCAACATCCACTTGTTTAATTACCATCCAAGAAAGCTTCCAAGAAGAACACTGGAAATATGTTTCACTGGGCCTGATTCCTTCACTTTTCCACGGTAATTCAAATAATCAGGAAGGCAACAGCAAAGTGACAAGACACACAAAGAAAGCCAATACTTTCATTCAGCACTAAGGAGATTCTACAGATGCACACTGATTTTGTATAAAGAAATTCTCATGGCAAAAAAGTCACCAGTAAAGAAGTTAATTAACATACCTTTCAGTCGATGACTTAGAATCTGTTCCAGAATGGCTGCAAAATTATTAAATTCAGGGGAAGTATCATCTATAGTCTCAAAACAGGAACGGTCAATCAGAGTCTTGACTGAAAACCTGGAGCAAAATTAAAGAACAATCAAAATTTATATAGATAGGAATTGGTTCTCCATAGCAGGATGGGTGTTTGTATAAACCAGGTGAGCAAAGAACCAGAAATTGATGATTTTAAGGTCAGTCAGAGCATCACAAACACATTCCATATTGAGAAACAGTCTGGAAATAAAATCATCATTGTTGGTCTTAGGCATAAAGCCTTAATAACAAAAATTAAAAATCCCCACACTTTCTGGTAAAAGTTAATTATTTTCTTCTACTCTAAACTATTTTAATAAATCTGTAGAAATACAAGCACTTGAAAGCATCCAACACCCATTTCTCTTTGTATATCTAAACATTATGATTTTTGCTTGACATTTTGTCAGTGCTCCTTTTATTCCCCAAATCTATGTCCAAGAATTAAAAGTATGAACTTTATCCTATTATGAGAACACTGCAATCTCATTTTAGTGCAAGAATAATCCTAATACATTATAAAACAATGAATTTTTATGCACCATTAACTCTGTGCATTAACTTGGACTGGCTGATTTTCCTGTGAATGGGGGTAATCCCTATTCAGCACCATATTACTTCATTATTATGCCAGAAAAGCCATCAGTTTGAATGATCTAACATTTGAAATTGGAAAGGCTGAATCAAGCCACAGTAAAAAGCACAAAAAGCACAAAAGATGTAACTAATCATTTAGCTGTATTTAGTTACACCCACACTTAAACAATTTCATTCTTACTCAGAAGTTTAAAGTTCAAGAAGCAAGACAAAAGTTTATTTTTCTCATCTTCTTTGTTTCAATCATAATCAATTTTTATTCTCCTCTCTGCTCCTTGTTCTTCTCTTTTCAGTTTCAAAGCAAATTTCATACAACCTCAACTTTGAAAGTAACACTTATTTTGAGACATTTGTTGTGGTTTTTGCAGTGGTCCTCATTTGTATTAATGGAGCCATATTAGAGCCTGAGGCAATAGTTTTCACAACATTCAAACTCCATCAGTACCAGTTTAGGAAGTTCTCACTCCAACGGCTCATCCCAGACCCTATGCCTGAGCACACTGCTCCCTCACTTGTGCCAGTTTTACATTTTATGGGGCTTACTATGAACTGATCTAGATTTTCAGTCTTTGAGTAGAGGGCTGGAGTGACAAATATGTATAAATTAATAATAAATACACTTTGCAACATCTCAACACAAACAGTTCTACAGCACAGCTGCAGACACAGCATACTGTAGAGGGATGGCCAGGAATGAGACCCTTTGAACCAGCGGCACTATTTTCAAATGCTTTGTACTCTAAGAGTTACTGCACACTTAGGGGAGTCAGCATGGCCGCCTAATGCTCATTTAGTAAATTAAGCTAATTATTTTTAAACTGAATTGACATGTATTTCAACAGTTTCAACTCAATTACGTGATTTACTAAGTAAACTTGTGAGCAAAGGCACCCATCCTACCTTTCCTGCAGGCTTCTATTGTAGTGGTTTTGGCAGGACAGGAATCAGGAGTGAGAAGGGTGGGGGAGGAAGCTTCTTCTGCAGTGCCAAGTTATGACTCAGTTTTGAACTCCTCCACATTTTTAACCAATTTTGAGTGAGAAAAATGCATGCCCACCAGTAAATTTCTACTTAGTATCATTGCTATTGACTAACGGCAGGAATGATTGTTTCCTTAAGGCTGTATCAGAGCTGTGAAATTATCTATCAAAAAAAAGTAATTTTGTAAAAAACATGCATATAGCAACACCATGACTAAGTCAGTATTAACTGTAACAAGAGGACTTGTCCCACACCATGCAGGTCTGAAAAAGAGAAGATGCAGCAAGCATATCGCTCACGAGTACATAAAGTACATATAGATAGTGAGTTCCCAGTGTAATGTACTGAAATATACAGGAATATCATCTTAAAACTCAGGCACGATGATCCATAAACTGCAAAACAAAGTAGTTTATATTATGTAGCTATGCCTATTTTTTCTCTATTTTGTGTCCTACTTCCAAGTTCACTGGTTGCTACCGTATGGAATACATATTCAGAAGTCGAGATATATTCAAGACAAAACACTTAAGATAATTCACATACACATCTAAAAATCACAGATAATTAATGTCTTTTTATTATTATTATTTCTTATTTTTGTTTTAAAGCATTCTTCAATTCAACTTTAAAATTTTAAACCTAGATATCTTTTTTTTAAGGATGCAACAATTTTTAAATACTGCCTGATTAGACAAGATGGTCTAACAGCTCACAATCATTAACTCTGGTCTTCTAAAGTATTCATATCACTGCCACCATGCTTTCCATGGAACTATTAATTTCCATCTCTCTACACTTTCACCAAAAACATAAACAATCTTTATAGCTATGTCAATTTTGGCTGAAAATGGCTTTTAGGAGAACTGACAAGGTAGTCCAAGTAGGTACACCTTATTTACATAGACCAGGAAGGTAACCATACCACTGGGCAAAATGTAATTGGTCAGAAATAATTTTTTGGGAAACTTAAAAAAAATAATACAGAGAGGCCAATATATCTCTAAGCAGAAGTTAAAAGTCACAAACACATTTTGCATGTTAGATATTCCTGCTTTACCATCCTTGCCATGCAGATTGGAAAAAGGATTTAAGGTATGTAGAAGTGATGCCTCTGAAAAAAAAAGGTCACACTGTAAGCATTGGGTAACCCTTGTTAGCCAGTCATGAAAGATGTGCCTCATATGTTGTTTCCAGTGTACAGTCCCCCAGAAAAAAAAAGCCCATGCTCTTGCACAGTGGTGCAGAACTGAAAGTCAGGAAAGAAAAGGTCAGCTTTAAAGTACTCAAGAACTATGTAGGAAAAATGTCCAAGGAGATAGTTAGATCAGCTTTCTTGGTTTTGTTTGGGTTTGCTTTGATTTGTTTTTTGTTGCTTCCAACTTCACCATCTCTCCCCTGAGCTGCTACTGCAGCATTGCACTCAGTCATTGCAAGTCACTCAACATTGCAACAGTCTACCTATGCTTCAGAGGCAAGAGAAATTGTAACAAAAGGGCATAAGAAAGAAAAGTGGCTTAAAAACAAACAGAATTTTCTAGGATTAACTTTTTGGTAGACTGTAAGACAAGAGGAGTAATATAGCTCCAATACCTGGCACTTCAAGACTCTTTAAATAAATGACTTTTATCCAAACATTTCCCATGGTGTCACTCTAACAATAGGGTTGGTTTGGTTTGCTTGTTTTGTTTTTTTTTTTATACAGTAACTAGCATTGGAGACATTCCAAAATCAGTGCTTCTGCATGACCTTCATGAACTCATGCTTTCATATTCTTCATATTTTCTTTTCTGTCACAAATATGGTCTTGCTTGAGCCAAAAAAAAAAAAGCTGAAACAGGAAACAGCTTTCTCCAGCCTTACACAGAGCTTCTGAAATAGTGTCAGAGGGAAATATTCTCGAATAAGAAAAGTTTATAGAAATTTTTGGGGGTAGATTCCTTTGCTGTTAAGCAAGATGAACAAGAAAGTCTCCAAATTTCTTAATAATAACTCCAAATCAAAGCCAAACCTTTTCTGAATATATCTCAGGCTTATTTCCAAAAGAGCAACAAGCCTCTAATCAAAAAGCAGATAGAAAGAAGATTTGATTGCTATATGAATGTGTCACTTTTCATTGCCAGATCCTGCTCCTCTCATTTTTGAAGTGAATGTAAATCTTCTGTCAATTTGTTTTGCTGCAACTTGGGAAACACCATTAAAATGCCATTTTAAACTATTACCATAGGATGAAGTGGAATATTATAAACTCCTGTCCCTTATGCTGAGAACATGGGTTGGACATGAAATCAGATAGTTCAGCTAAGAGTCCATGTCATTGCAACAGTTCTTAAGTGTATTAGGAAAATCACTATTTTAAAAATACATTTCCTGACAGTTGTTCAATTCTGCACTTAAGCAGAAGCACCCTCACTCCCAAGGCCTGTCTCTACTTTTCTGGTGGTTCTGTATTTATTTGGATTTTTGATCTCTGAATCTTAGGGAACAATAGATTAAAACAAGGTGAACAACCCCAAAATCCCACCACCACTTACTGGAAAATGGAAGGCATCAAACTTTAGGGGAAAAAAGTAGGGTGAGAGACAGAGCTTAGAACACGTATTACTTATTAAAACAAACTAACAAAAATAATCCTGAATTATTGTAATTTAATTCACAGCTGTGCAGTTACGCAAACAGAACCATGCATTTTCATATGCAATTGGCTTATGGAACTTAAAGTAGCTATGCTACTTCCCGCAGCTACCGTGCAACAACATTTTAGTGGAATCAAACTGTTCCTTACAAAGCTGCAAATATACAAAACTATGCCCATCTGCATAAGGACTCGAATATCATCACTGTAAGAAAAGACTGAAAATCCAAAGCCTGGTTTAACTATTAAGTAAAACACTGCTAAATGTAAGCTTTGACAAAAATAGTTCATTAAATTATTAGACACTGTTAACAGGTGGTAATTCAGAAGAATGTCTTCCTGGTGCCCTCTCACCTTCACTGAGTACCAAACCATATCATCCAAATTTAATCAAAGCACTTAATTGCAGCTACTTGTACTAAAAATATTTTCCATTCTCTTAGGGTTTTGATTGGAGACAACTATTGTCTTACTGGGTTTGATGCTAATTTGACTATTCCTAACAAATAACACTTTTTCAATAATAGAAAATATGTAATAAATACAGTAAAGCACATAAATATTTAAAACATTTATTCTTACATTTATTTTTACGTTTATTTCTGCCAGTATATCATAACAACACAAATCTTTTTTTCTCATAATACTTTCCAAATTTCAAGATGTATTCATAAACTAGGAACTTCAGGGTTTTTGAATACATAGTGAAATTAAAATGTTTTACTAAGAATTAAAATATGCCTAATTAAAGTAGTTCCTGCTGTCTGTTTGTTTCATATGTGTTTGACAGAATGCCCTCAGATTTCTAAGCATCTTTAAATAAGTTACAACATCAATTCAACTGCAGGACAGGGACATGAAGTAAAGAAACTGAAAAATACAATGCAACAGCACAGAGTACAGAAGAGTTCCTCTTAAATGAGGAGGCAGAAAAAATAGCAAGCTCTTCAGAATACAATATATTCCTTTAAAGAGAATTGGTTATATCCTGTACAATTATGCTATTATTTGATAAAAATGGTGTTTCCCCAGGCCTGCAGAGTGGCAATACCTGTATCACTGTAACAACAGTGAAATTGAAAACTTCAGTTTCTTCTATTTGACCCGCTACAAAAAGTTTCAGAAAGGTTTTTCTTTATCGATATTTTTGTTGTGTTTCTTTTCACAGGTAACACTAGAGGTAAGCATAAAAGCCTGGGAAAAGATAGAATAGTAGCAATGCTACTCTGAAATCCAGATACCAGGACTTGAAGGAATATTGAAGTAAATTCCTTTCAGTAGCCAGACCTTACACTTATTAAAAACCATTAACAGTGTACAATAAAGCAAAAATTAAAAAAAGCCTACTATGAGGTCCTAAACTGTTTTGAAAAATACTGCTGCAGCATTATTAAAATTTGTAAGAATTAAAACTATATCATAGCGCCTATGAATCTAAGACCTCCTCCAGATAATATTCCAATTATTTTGATAACTTTAAAATGTAGCAATTGAAACAGCCCAACTAATGGAGTCATTGCCACCAGCATATTCAGGTATTTACAAGTTTGCCACGATGTAACGGGTCAGCACCGCACACTTTGAAAGGCCGCATGAATTCAACTATGACAGCAGTGGAAACGCTTACACACAAAGAAATACAAACTATTTTAAGCTTGTATAAGCTCGGCAGTAAGAAGCTAGTAATAAATAAATAAATAAATACAACTGAATACACTACACCTAGCCTGTACTGCAGATCTTCTGATCTAGATTTCAGAGATAAAAATAACCCCTGAACGCAGCCTCCTCGGGACTGCTCTTGCGGCACCAGCAAGAGCACACGGTCAGCCACTTCTACAGCAGCTTTGAAAAACAGTTTGAGCTTTCACTTCATGTCCAATATACAGTGAGGCTAAATTTCAAAGCGGCCGAACCGCGTCAATTTAAGAGAAATCGAGGCTACACCAAATTCTATTTGCACGAAGACGAAAATCTTTTTTCAACATTGCTAAGAGTTTAGCCTGCCCTGATGTGCTCCGGCACACGCCTTTCGCCTGGGAATGCAATTAAAGTGCAGAAAACAAACCTCTCCCCTCCCCTCCGAAAAGGCCACTTAACTCTCCCATGCATCGGTGCGACCGGCGGCGCTGACAGGTGCGGCGCTGACAGGTGCGCCCCTGCCTCCCGGCCGCCGCCTGCGCACACCGCACGCAAACGCTCCCCAGGGAGCTGAGTCAGGACGGAGGACAATGGCCTCCCTGGCCCCCTCGCCGCTATATACCCCCGGAGGCCGGCACCCCGCCGGCCTCCCCCATGTCTGGGCGACCGCCGGCTGCGGCGGGCCTCACGCCCCCGCTC